>JAPMOB010212002.1:5006-63234 GCA_029875015.1 Lepomis gibbosus | reverse complement strand
CCCTATGCTAAAGGTAATGCTAAGGTTAGCTTAGCATGCTACCGCTGGCTTAATAGAAGGCATGGGGTAGCCCCATGACAATGATGTCTCAGCTTGCGTATTTTTGGTTCAATTTACATCGTCACCCTACGATTCACACAATCTGACATTTCTATAAATAAACATTTTACAGTTTCACCCAGATTGTCACCATACTAACTGTCCCGATACTGTAGACCCAAAGAGGCCAAACCGGATAATATAAATAAAATAGTACGATAAAGTCCGGAAGAAATGGAATCATACAGGTCAGTTAAACATCAGTTTGAAGAAATATGTTTTTAGCTGATGCTTATGAAGATGAAGAAAATACAGAGTGGAGCAAAAGCTTGCACTTATCAGTAAATCTCGACTTTAGATTTGCGAGAAGAGCTTTTATCTGCAGCCTTAAGCGTGTACCTTCGTATGTATGGGCTTAATGATGAATAGAATTTGGAGCTGTATTCTTGAAGCCGTTGGACACCACTAAAAGCGTGTATCCTCTTCTCTTACGAGGGAAAAGCACTGCAGCTTCCTTTTAGACCAATTTGCAGATTTAGACAGATTGGCTCTTTTTTGCTAAGTGCTAAGTAAATGGGGTTACAATAATGAAGAAGGGATGACGTGGAAGCACAAAAACATTTTTGTAGCTCAGCCGCAGACAAAAATGGTTTGATTGCAGAGATACTTGTAAACTGGTGAAAACAAGACAGAATAACTCCTTGTACTTGGTTGTCAAAGCCCCGATTTGAACAACAAAGTGTAGTCCTGTGGAAGCACAGTCAGTAGGTCTATTGATATGTTAACAGCTTTGTTGCCTTTGTCTGGGTGGTACTTCAGTGTCCTGTGACGTAAATATTATATCCCTTTAAAAATGGGATTTGTCTGATAGACTTGATGAAAGCGGATGATAATATTTTCTGATTCAAGTCTCTGTTTTATGCCACATTAATAGGTATCTCTTGAAAGCCATCCTCAGACTGAGCTCAGCGGAATTCCTCTCTGAGAAACCTGCCCTTTAAATTTCACCATGAAAAGCGCATTATTTGCTCATTATTGTGTTGTCATCCTTTTTTCTTCCTTCTACATGGTTTGACCTGTTGCTGTGCAGGTGCTGAAGGTGGTAGAGATCTACAAAAACTAAATGTCACGTCTCTGTGTGCATGTTCAGTATGCTGTTTCCCTTTTGTGATGTCAGTCTGTACTGTCCACTTAATATAAGCCGCATGCAAAGCATATATACCAGATACACAAGCTGCGGCCTGTTTTCTAACCGCTGCTTATCGTCTCATCAAGCACTTTTTATAATAGCATTATCTCATGCTTTGATGTAATTAGTATGCCACGGGTACCCGAGGGATCTTATGTCCACTTTCATGTACCTAATGAATATTCATATACAGTATTACCATTTGTAGCAGCTAGTTTCCTTATCTTGATCAATTGAATTGTCATTTTTATAACATAAGGTGTTAGTCTTTGTTAGCTTGAACTTAAACTGGAGGTGTTGTGATCTAATATCCTCATAACCTTTTTATGTTAAAAAAAAAAAAGCTGGATGGGACCTCACTGTCTCTGAAAATAACTATAGATAAAATAAGTTATTCAGACAATGAGGAAGTTTAAAGTAATGACACACATGGTAAATTCAGCATAATGTCCTTTTCCGTAGCACCAATTCCATCAGTACAACAGTTATGTCAAGTCATTCTCACCCCTCTGTTGCTCAGAAACACTGTTCTAATTTGAATCTTTCTTGGCCTTGTGATTATGCTCTTTAAGCTGCTGGAAGGCTTTTAATCTGTCTGGACTGTATTTATAGGTGTTAAAACAGCGAAGTAGAAGTGATTGGAATGAATTAGTTAACAAGAATAGTGTGACAAAATAATCTCAACTATAAGTCCACCTACTAGATTTTTCTAAGCTTTCAACCACATCTCATGGTTTTCATCAGTGAATGGACCTGACTCCAGATTTCATCTTGGCAATGTTGAAGTGTTGACTGTGAGACACTTTGACTTCGATTGTGACCTCTTTCAATCCGACGCTCTTACCGTTTCCGGTCAAAGCTCTGAGAAAACTAGTAAGTGGACCTTGGGTTGAGCTTATTATGTAATATACACAGATTAATACCAATCTATTACTTTACCCTACTTTTGATGCTTTTCATGATCTCAATTTTTTACATTAAAAGCTGTCCAGCAGCTTAGAAGACAAAATCACTCCCTTTGCTGGTAGGCTTTTATTGTGAAATGCTGGCAGAAAGTGTTGAGTTAATTGATAGTAGCTTAGCACATACCTGAAAATCTTGGATGGTAAAAAGAAGACAGAAGGTTCTCAACAGTACCTTACTGTCACCCATTCTGTCTGGGCTTCAGGAGAAGCTGTCAAGTCTATCAGGGACAACCTTACAGCAGACTTTGCCCCCTCTCAGATAACAGTGTGACAGGCATCAACTGGCCGGTGTGTTCTTGGCAGCTATCTGATGTGACAGCAGTCATCAGGGGGTTTGGTCTGCTCAGTTGTTTTCATTCAAACTGGCTTTGGGGGGAGGGTGAGGGAGTGGTTATCGATTGATGGCCTCCCCTCCCAATTCCACTTTCTCTCTCTTCAAACACAACTGACTCTGACACCCACTCACAATATGTCGCCAGCCGTTTGTCAGCTGCGTCACCTGGATGACACCAGGTGACGCAGCTGAAGGAAAACCCAACGTGTCTGCCGGCTTTTCGAGAAGAATATTGGCAGCATGTCCATCCAAATCCTGAACATACAGCGGGGAATTTAAGCCTTTTATGAGTGGCATTTAGGATTTTCATGTTTCTTTCTCCTCTGTCTCACAGTAGCTGTGTGGGCTGTAGCATTGAAAAGCTATGTAATCTCATTTTTGTAACACTGTGCATGGTTGGAAATGTCTGAAATCAAATGGACAGGCATAACATAATGTGTTTTCGTGTTGCTCTCTCCCTGCAGATACCCTTAATGGAGGTGTCCGCTTTTCAGAGAAGTTTGTATTGTGTTTTCACCATGTATGAGTTTGGCTGGTAATGATGCCTCTATGTTCTTTTTTAGCACTATGCTTGTACATATATGTGCTATAAAAAATGTTTCCCCTAAAGTTTTATGGTTAGGGTTAAAGGTCCTCTGTGTAATATTTAGGAGGGTCTATTGACTGAAATGTACTATAATATCCATAGCTATGTTGTCAGTCGTGTATAAAGACCTTACATAATGAACCGTCTGTCTACATACACCGTGGGTCGTCTTACAAAGACATCGCCATGTTGCGCCGCCATGTTTCTACATGAGCCCAAATGGACAAACAGCTTTTCAGAGCGTGTTTCATCACTATGTTAAATATGTATAAGACAAAGGAGAAGAAGAAGTAGTAGTAGCAGTAATCATCTGTTTTATTAGAAGTAAGAAGAGACAAACAGAGGACCACACATATTTTTTAACACAAGAGCTGACAGAGCGTATCGACCACTCTAGCTTCTCCTCCATGCTTGGAAAGGGAGGGGTGAGTGGCGACTTTCAAAATCAAGCAAAAATCTTTATTGCAAAAAGAGAAATAACGTGAACATGGGACATAAAGGAGTATACAGAAAAGTATTCAACAGTAGCATCCCTACTAAATGTTGTTGTTGCCAGGGAAAAGGACATCCGGGAAACAACATCGAAGACCGTCTTTCTTAAAGGTTTTAACGGTCACCATTTAAGGACGGTGACCCACCAAATGGGAAGCCAAAATCTAGAATGAGACACTTCCTTTAAATAAATAATTGCTGCTAGAAATGGAGGGTTACATTAGTCCAAGCAGCGTACTGAAGTCACCATTGATTTGCTGACTGGCATCTGTTACATCATTCATGCTCGCAAAATTAAGGACGTTTTTTGCCGTTTCCATCAACCTTTTGTGATTCGATACTTCAAAATGCGCGTAAAAGAATGGTGATGGAAACACGCCGACTGCTCTGTCAATTCTTCCTCCACCCCGTCATGTGCCGGTGTTGATGTGTCGAGGAGATTAGTTCTACCAGCAAAATTCTCTGATTATTTGAGTTTCCTCAGATATCTTTTTGGTTTTCTAACTATAGTCATTAACTATTAATGGTGTCTCTAACTGAAATAACATGGTTGAACAATGAACTGGGTTAGATATGCAAAGAAAATCTTTCTAAATATTAAATAGGTAGTTTAGTCAGCAAGGAATTTTTTTGTAGTGGGATGGTACCAAATATAATATAATATCTTAAAAAGTCAGTTTTGCCCTGACTGGTTTTGCTAATGCTTTCCCTGTGATAGCTGGTGTTTCAGACTCCTTCGCTGTTGGTCAATATGAATGCACAGCGCAAACCAACCTTTTGCTGCTGTACACAAAACGACCTTCCTGCTGCAATTCACGGGAGCCGTTCAGGCTTTGCTGCAGTCCCAATACACATCAGTTCACAGCCAATGCATTCCTGATTAGGCGTGGACACGGTAATTGTTTTCATTGCCTCGGATTGGAACGACATTGAATTTAATGTGGTCCATCGATCTTTTGTTGGGGGGAAATTGGGTTTGTTACCAGCTTTGTAGATCTCTCATTGCCCATGTGTTAACCTTTTATACTCTCTCCGCCACTTTTTTTCTGTCAAATCTCACTCTGTCTCTATCTGGGACTGTCCTTCCTTCATCGTTCTTCTGTCTCATTCTCCTACTAATCACTACCTCATTCTCCTTCCTTCTATCTGTCTTGTTTTTTTACTCCCACCTATTCCTCCCACAGTACCTCTTTTTTTTCGTATTCTACTCTCCTAATTTGCTTTCAGTTTAGAAACTCAATTAGTGTAATTACGTATCAGAAACTGTATTGCCAAGGCAGCACCACTGCCAAACAGCTGAAAAGTGTAAGCAAATATTTGGTATTTTCTACATGATATATGACTCAAAAGATTAGGTGATTACCAGTATTGATGTTGACTGATTTTGTGTGTTGGTTAATTGAATTACCTAAAGACAGCATTTAGAAGGGATACTCTGTACATCCTTTTACCTTCACTGTACCTCTGCTTTACTGTGGGGCATACAGTAAATATGTTTTTTCCTCTTTCTAGTGCCTGTCATTGCCAGTAGTTCCAGAAACCTTCCAGAAGCTAAACCTCTGATCTGGAAATACAGTGCTGTCTTTCTATTTGTGCTATAAAACAATTCAGCAGATTTCCTACCAGTTGTAACTTGTGGCATAACACAAAATATGCAGAGCGAGGATCCTTGTAGAAGATTTTTCTTGTCTTGAAATTTCAGGTAGTCCGGTTAGGTTTTTTGTAAACAGGTATGTTTACATTAATGTTTCTTGCCATGATGCATTGTGAGTATTCTTAAAGACACTGGAAGCATTTCTTTCCTCAAAAAACATTTGCATAGAGAATCTTTTGAATATGTTGCACTCATAAGTATTTTTAGATTACCAGTGAATTAACTGGCTACATGTATTGTGAAAGGTGTCGCTCATAGCAACAGGCGCACAGAGAATTATCTCCTGGCTCTGTGGTTCCCTCAGATGTACTGACCTTTTTGGCTTCTTTCAACTCATTGTTTTGGTTCACGTTTACAGCTCTTGTCAACCTGTTTCCAACAAGATGCTGCTGTTTTCAAGGGAAAAAAATCTAATAAACTAACTACCTGCATAGCAGAAAACAGCAGACACACAAAGTTACCAGAGATAGATATTTTTCTAAGAGAAGAGAGAGAGAGAGCTAAAGGAGTGTGAATATTTGACTTAAATTCATAAGGGGGGGCAGACACATTACTCCAAATAAATGCATGTGTTCTGGAGATGTGAATAGGAAACAGTCTCAGACTCACACTCTTAAAACAATGTTCCATTGTGTCACTAGTGATCAAAAACTCCCATTTAAACAAAAGGCTTCTCCATTGAAACTCAGGAATATGTTTTTTGTTTTTACGTCAAGCAGAGTCACCCCAAATGTTTATTGGTTGGGAAACCCTTCAGAATCTGCATAATAACGCAATCATTTAAAATGTAATTATAAATGAAATCTGCAGATATGCAGATGCTTTTATAATCTGGAGCTGTGCTAAGGCAGGAATCTCCATCAAACAGCCTTTTTTTTTTTTTTTTTTTTAGGTTTTTTAGGTCAGTTTTGGCTGTCTGTATTAAAACTGAAATAGACAGGTCAAATCCTTGTGGATGATTGCATTAACTATCATAATGTAAAACTGAGAAAACAGATACTGGGGAATACAATGTTTTAATTATTTAACCTTTGTCTTTGTCTTTCTCAGCAGTCCGAATGTAGAGCCAGTGCCAAGGAGAGCACAGAGCCCGCTGTGGATCTGCTGGGCCTGGGTAAGACACGACCATCCTTCTACCAACTTATGATATAATAACCTTTAGACATTTTTAGAACTTGTCAAACTGTATTGAAATACAGCGTAATGTGTCAGATATGTAGAATAAACCAATTGCAGAGTGAAGTATTACCATTTTTGGATTGATATTGTATTTATTTCAGGTTAAATAATGTGTAACAAAGTTAGGGGAAAGGTTTAATGCTGTCAGGCTTTATTTGAGTCACGAGGCCTTATTACGCCATCTGGCTGTTGGTACGTGATTGGTGGATTCAGACCGCCATGTCTGTCATGAGTTAAATCAACTCAACAGTACAGACTATCTAATTATGGCTTTATGTTTTCTTCTTTAATAACAAGATCACTTTCTCAGAATTAAGATAAGCTTTTATAAAAAGATTTAGCTCTTCTTCTTTTTTTAAATTAGTGACGTACCTCAAAATACCAAAGGAAACTCTCATTTACCTGACTTTCATGGAAACAAACATGTCCTGCTTGTTTAGTTTAGTCCAGTTTTATTTGGTTTGAGTTGTAGACGTTGTCTTTTAACTAATATAGATGGTTTTGTTATTAGTTTGTCGATTTTGCGCAGGCACTTCAGGACTTTGGAATTGTTCAGACGGAAAGCCTAGGGTAATTAATTTAGTGCCTCTACAGCAACTTGTGTATTTTCGCTTTTGTTGGCTGATAAGTATCAGCCAGAGTCTCAGGTGCAGTCAGACCAAAATTTGCTCACTTTTCATTTCAGTGAAGAACAGGTTAAAACACATACACTTCTGGTCGCAGATTGATCTCCTTAATCCTTCAAAGTTCCAACCTTTTAACCTTTGACCAAGTAAATCGCAATACTCTGCATCCAATTTGAGGGAGGGGTTGGGATTGACCTCTTATTTAGGATAAATGATTGTTTATGTTCTTGTTTATATAACTGCACTGTAAAATACATGCACTAGGCTTTTTGCCCTGCTTTTGAGTGTGGCAGTTTGGAACAGCTACAAACACTCTGGTATTTAGATGCCATCAGAGCCTACAGCGTACAAAGTAATTCACTTCAGTAGAGCCTGACTGATATGGGATTTTCAACACCAATACTGATTTTGGTATAAAATGAATTTATAATCCGAGATGTAGATCTATTGTCCAATATTTCCCCCCCCCTTCTTTTACAAACACATAACATAAACAAAGATTATTCCTAACATTTGTTGATATGCGACCTCACCAAGATAACACAAGAGAATGTTGAACTAAATTACGACAAAATATATTCAGGTTTTAAGTTAAAACTGCAAAAAAGATTGAATGATCCATTATAAAGTAGTACTACTATTAATGAACAGTTAAGGAAATAAAGTATTTATCTTATTGTGTGGGCCTGCCAAACAGAAACTGTGAATTAAACAAATAAACTAATGTAGAAATACTAGCAATAGAAATAATACTATATATTACTCATATTCTATTATATTACATTATAATGATAAACAGGCAGTATATTTTTTGTCATGCAGTAGTTATTACCTTACACATAATCTGCCACAATGTCTATTTTCAATGTAGCATTTTCTCATCAAGTTTACCTCTTTACCTGCACTCTTTTTATTCTATCCAAAGGTACAAGAATTTTTGAACCACCTATCTATGATACAGTGACCCAGAGAAAACTTTGCTCTTTAATCCATCTAATACTACATGACATGACTACAGCGAGGATCTGCAGCTTTGAGATTTCACACTAACGTTGCACATTTAAAAGAGGAGCTAGATAACTTTGTTTGGATGGGAAGCCATGTGAAATACTTGCGACTGTAACTACAGACAAGCGGCACGCGGATATACGCGGATATATTTAAAATACATTTAACACTATAGTTTAACTGCTCATTAATGTTAGCACTCAAAAGAAAATATTTAGAAGTGATGAACTTGGGAGAAATGACAGGACCGTTCGCTAAAACTGCCACACTGTTTCAGAAATAAATCTACAATCACGTCTGTCAGCAGCAGCGCCATTAAACATACTGCTGTGACCCGAGAAGAAGACAGGTGAGGGCAATGCAAAACGGGATGGTTAGCAAGTCATGAATGTTTTCTGGAGAGGAGAAGTGATGAGATAATGCACGTTTGTGACCATCGTGAGTCTAATTTCCCTGTTTGGTGACCTCATACTCTCCAGAAGTGGCCCCGGCCCAACTTCAACAAGGCAAGAGGTCTAATCTGCCAGTATCACTCAAAACGCCATAATAAAATAATAAAAACAGACCCATGGCAAAGTCTCATAACATTTAAGTACTGGTACTTTGCTGTCACACAATCTACTGTATATATTCACAGTGCAAAAGAATCTCAAAATACTAAAAACTGGCCATAATTTTGTATTGTCACTTTGACATACTTGTAAACATAGATTACCAAGCTGTCAGTTTAGAGGGAGAACTCACGTGTTCTTTACCTCCCGCATGGATGCATTTTAATGGCATTTGTGCCTAACTGAGGAAAACAACAGTAGAATAGCTGGAAAGATTGAATGCACCGAGGATATGACATTCAACAAAGGTCACAAGCTGGATTCAAACCTGTGACATTTTGACTACATGATAGGTGTCTTGGCCTGTTAACCACCAGGAGATTCTGCTCCATGCTCAGTAAAAGGACTTGAAAAGTGAGCATTGGTTGGGGGTTTTCTCCATAAATTTGTAATATGCAATCACTGTGTTTTCCCAATACAATCTGGTATTGTATTCGATTAGCTGAGGGTAAGCTGCACTGACAGAAGAAAAAGCCAGTGGATACAGCATTGATCAAACGTTCCCTGCAGCATGGTAGAGTGAGAGTGGATGCCCTGCTATAAATAACCAATGCTACGCACCTTGCAGCCATGTCGAGTGGATGAGATTTCACAAATAATCAATGAGTCAAATACGTGGCAGTATGCCTTCAGCACTCACACATCCCCCCCATTCCTCCATCCATCCCTCTGTGTCTCTGGTTACTTGACTCTGCCTTTACTTCGGTGTGTGTGTGTGTGTGTGTTTCTGTCAGCTCCTCTGTTCTGTTTAATTCAGTTTAGCAGGATGTGCTAGAATGAAAGCAAAAAACAATAGTGTGATCATCCATCCAGATAAACAGTTTTACACAAATGTTCTTTCCATCCTTGCCTTTTTCTCCCTGGCTTGCCAAACAATTACACAAGTACTGCCTCTACAATAAATATCAAATATAAAAGAAGGCTTATTCTTGACTACAGCAACTTTAAAACATATTTTATGGATTTATTTCAGGTTTTGTTTGATTTGTGTCCCATGATAAATGCTGTCTCAGAGATGTTCCATCCTGCCAAAAATGTACCTCTTCAGGAAATGATATTGATGGAGCAGCCCTGTCCGTTTGTTTCGTTATTTTCTGTATCTGTCCCTTTCACTTCTACCTCGGCCTTTCCATACTGTAATGGCCCTGACACGCTGAATTGACACTTGTGTCCAGAGAAAAGGAACATGATTCTTCCGTGTTGTCTCCTCTATTCTAGGAGCAGCTTTCTTTGTTTTGCTCTTAGCTTTTTACCTCTAGGATAAATGTGAGGGTTATTCTTGTTTGGATATTTTTATTTGGGAGAAACAAATTGTATTGTTGCCACCACGGATAGAGCCCTTTTCTTATTCAGTTTTTGTTTCCATTCACTTAACATTGATTTAACCCTTTTCTAAATCCGTGATCAAACATATAGATTTTTTGCAAACCGCCTCTGGCTTTTTTTTACTCCAGAGAAAATATATGGGAGAAGGTGAACACAGCTGGGCCCTTCAAAACAATGACAATAGTCACATTGTCTGTGCTTTAACATGCTAAAACTACATCTCTGTTCCATCCACACCACAGCTGTTTCCAGAGTAAGTAAATCTTAAAACTCTGCATGTTTTAGCGTGGGCTAGGAAAACTTTTGGAGAGCAGTGACGTAAGACTCGTCTGTGTTCGTGTGACAGTAAGAACAGCGTTGGTCATCGCCCCTAACCCTCTTTTATCACCGATCACACCATACAGTCATTGTCTTGTCATTAAAGGTACACTGTCGATTTTTCTCTTTTTCAAAAAACAGATATTCACATTCATTGTTTTTCACCACATTGACACGTCGGATGCATTTCTTACCTTATAAAACATTTGCAAAGCAGAGTAATTAAAATATTTTTGCATTGTTGTACATCCATTTGTTTTAGCTAGCAGTCTTTGTTTGGTGCAAGTTTTTTGGCACCAACTGTCAAGTTTCAAATATACGGACGCAAAGGGTATCTTCAATCTGCTTAGTTAATTTTGTCAGATAAGCACAACATAATAAAATATTGATCTGACCATTTTTTTCAGAGCAACAGTGAAATAGTTACTTATGAACTGGTAGTTCTTATGAACCTCATTTAAATCACTATTTCATATTATTCATTTATCTAAAAACATAATCAGAATGTAAGTTTGTTCCTTGATTATTCCATTTCAGTTCAGTGATTTTAATGTCATGAATATGAGCTTGAACATCAACAAAAGTGGGTTTTTACTTACAAAAACACGAGGCTCAACTTTCAGTGTTCAGTGCAACTCACTGTGTGTGTGTAGCTCCTGGGACAGGAATGGCAACACTTCAGGACGTCCCTGAGAATCCTCGAGTTTTTAAGATTTCTAAAGCATCAAAGTAATTCACTCGTACTTTACAGAACATCCAATGGTACGAGACAAAAATAAATTGTTATTCATTAATTCGGCAAACTCTATATGAACAAACGATATGCGGATTGAAATGTTCGGGTTATTATTTAAATAGCACACCATGCTGGGCTCATTTGGAGTAAATCTCGGCATTAAAACACGGTATTGACGAGCAGGTAATGTCAAATGAAGAGGTTTGATTGGGTGCCTCGTATTTTGCATTCACAAAACTTTGTAGTGATTAATATTGCTGTAGCCTCGAGGAAAAAAAAATAACTTTTTTAGATTGCCAACCAGTTACTTAAGATCAGCCCCAAACAAAATGCTACCTGTATGCTGATGTACTTAATCAGTATATGACTGAAAACCACAAGAATCCTGAATGTTGAAAACAAAACAGGTATATTTTTTTTGTTTTCTGTGTTTTCATTCTAGTTTAAAACAAAATTACCCAAAATGACTTGGGTTTTTTTTTGTTTTTCCTATTCGGTTTTTGAAACAACGTAATAATCTAAGATACACAGATTAGGAATAATTACATTTTGAATGTAGCTGCTTTTGAACATGGTACAGGTGATCACAGAGAGCAGGAGCAATCAATTAATATGCAGTGAACCTGGGATTTTGGGTCACTGGTGGTCTGGACCCCCATTGATATCTGTTGGATTGTTTGCATGGAACTCAAAATTGTGAAAATGCAGGCTGTTTTTCAGCAGCACTACCTTCAAAAATCCAGTAATATTGTGTGCAAAGTTCCATCAAAACACCAACATCACAGTATAAACTCTTGCATTATCTGTTCACCATGTAATATCGCTTCACACAGCAGGAAGTGCTCTCTTTCTATTCAATTCAGTTTTTTTTTATACAGCGCCAATTCTTACTTCCTTCATCACCTGTAAACAAACATATTGTACCTTCTACTCATTTTGTGTCCATTTTGCACACTTCCAGTAGCTAATGGCTGCCGACATCAACTAGGCTCATGTTTCTTTTTTCAGGACTCACTTGGTCCCATATCACTTGCCAGGGAGCGGGCAGACTTCATTTCATGCCCTAGTTGTGACTTGTGTTTTGGGAGAAACTGGGTTAAATTAACATACGTTTGGGTTTATGGCTGTACCAACACTTCAAAGACCAAGACCCAGAGAATTTTATTATTGATAGGATGGAAACGCCTGCAGCATTGTGACCACTGGGACAACATAATCAAAGAACAGTTCACATGCATTTGTGTGAAATGTAATCAGAATGTTGCGTTAGAATCAATGCAGGGCTTAATCAAGTCGGATATTTTACCCCTTGTGGTGGTGGCCAAGTCCTAAATGTGACAGCCCCCTGCTGCTGAATGAGGTCACTGCATTTATTGAAGATACTGGGAAGCTGTGAATGCGGGTGGGTTGGGGGGCTTGTTTTATAATAGCGGTGGGGTCCGAAAACCAGCATTCCACTGTACTTCTGGGGTCCGACAGCTTTGTGGGGACCAAAATGCTGGATCCCACAGCTTTAGTGTGTGTGTGTGTGTGTGTGTGTGTGTGTGTGTATGTATGTGTGTGTGAGAGAGACTGTACTTGGGGCAAAGGAGTTTGGGGTGATTATAAAACACCCCCCCCAGCCTGAACTATTGGTCTGTTTCCATGGTGAAGTCGAGAGTGCTCTCGAGAAGAAGCTCATGGCAGTGATGATGGGCCCTTTTTTCCCCCATGGCTCATTTCCATGGCAATGGGTGAATGAGTTTTTGGTTAAGAGAGGAGGTATTAGAGTGTTAGGAGGGTAATTGATGCACATGAAGCCGTGTTCTTTACTCTATTTCAACATGTAACGATGAGAGCCGAATGTCATTCCTGTCAGACCCTAAAGTAATAATCGTGGACTTTATTCCTCAAGCACCTTTTACAGTAATTTACACAGTAATTTGTCTATCAAAATAAAAGCCAGCCTCATAAGCATCACAGGACAGATAACAAGCAAAAATCGATAGTTTAAATATTAGAATGGAAGATGTCGCTATAATAATAATTCTTTGAAAATGAGTTTTAATAAGTGGTTTGAAAGATGTGGAGTGGTCTTTCTGGCCTTCTCACAGTAAATGGGTTTCATTGAACCCACTGTCTGGCTAAAGGAGTTCAGTCTTGTTCACACTTTAAGGGGCTAAATTATGGATGTTTCATCACTGTGGTTATATAAATGACCTCTGCTACTCGCTCGCTCGTCCCTACACACACACACACACACACACACACACACACACTTACACAGTTCACATTCTCTTCAGTTTCACACACTTCCTCTCCTCCCCCCTTTCTGCATCTCCATCACTCTGTTTCTCTTTCTCTTGCTCTCTTGTCTGTCAGATGACTTTTTTGACATTGTGAACTGGGAGCACCATGGGAACTGCTTTCTCTCTGGACAACACGTTTTCCATGATACTGACACTAAACAACTTCAAGATCAGCCATATATTTTAAGTTAGCTAATGCGTCTGAGCTGACCAAGAGACAGAAATTACATGAAATTGAATTTGACTAGCTGCTAAAGATTTGCTTCATCTTCTTGTGAAGTAAAAATAAAATAATGTTATTACTTTACCGAAAACAAGACAAGACAGTCACCATCTGAGCTGTCTTTACAGATACAGTGTCTAAGAAGGGAGACTTCCCTCCACCTGTCGAATACGTTATAGTTGGCTCAATTAGCTGTGCAGCTAACACTTCATCAGGAGACACCAGCCATGACTTTGACCAGTCCAGTGTCCTTTTTTGTGACTTTTAACATGTGGCTTTTTCTCAGTAGACAATTTGACCTGCCAGAGCAGGAAACACAAATGTTAAGCTGATAACAATAATGAGGGCTCCGTTCCATAATCCAGTAGGCCATGCTGAGATGATACCATGATACCATGATACAATATCAGTGAACTAGAAAAAGTATATTCATTTTAACCAAAAAATAGAAATAAAAAAATAAAATAAAAAATATATATTTATTTATTTATATACATTTATAAATAAAAAAATATCTGCATCCTTTGTGAAAGAAAGTAGCTTTTAGAGTGGGACGCTGGTTAATTCTACTACATGTGAACGAAAACACCCAAAACTAAACCAGCTCTGTGACACAATGTCAAATGTATTTGCAGTTACACACAATTACTTAGTAGGTATTAGCAAAAAATACCCTTGCACGTGTACGTAAAGGTCATTTTGAATAATTCTTGTTAGTGGCAGGGCCTTCACTTTACTGTATTTCTGCTAATACTAATCTTCCTCTGTCCACAAATTCTCATTCTTTCAAAGTCGTACGTTGTTTTTTTATTTATTTACCAAAGTCAAGCAATATAAATGACCCAAAATAAATGTTGAATAAACAAGCTCACCCCTAGGTGCATTTTGCAGCTGTTCTGGAGCGTCAGTCATATTGCGTTGTTTTCATCAGCAGATTAAATGTAGTTTTTGACTCTAAAATACATTTTCACATCTTCACAGTTTTCACATCTGTGTCATGGCGTGTAAGAGGAATGTCTTCAAAAGTCCAGGTTTTTAGTATTAGGTGCAAATACTGTGTCGCAAAAAACATTTATGGATATACGTGGGACATTTGGTAAAATGAACATAATGTTATTCTGTATGCTGACAGAATTTACTGCATTTCTATGTAAACTTCAAGAGTATATAAATGATCACCTGCCAATTAATTAAAGGTCTTACTGGGATTACTTCAGGTACACATGCAGGATTTACAGCTCTATCAGCTCGGATGCTTGAATGTAATGTATTCTCTCTCTCTCTCAGATGCTCCAGAGGATGGTGGGAAGGGCTCAGGCAGTGCTGCACCAATCAGTGATGAACTGGACATCTTTGGACCAATGGTCTCTAACCCTCTGCCCTCTTCCAACAACACACAGCAGGCTCAGGTAACAACACACACACGCACACACACACACAAAGAGTCTCAGGCTTTCATCATCTGCTTATCACCGCAGGCAGACTGCAACACAGGGACTGTGCAGAGACTCCCATGATGCAAACGTACACACAGGCGTATTCACAAACACACCATCTCCCTTATACGTGCAGACTCACACTCTCTGAGGATCATATCAAAGCAAACTGTCATAGACCATCCTTTATTTAATTAATTTGAGCAGTGTCCTTCAAAGACAGAACGAGTGTGGGTCTATCTGACAGAAAGAGGAAAAATGGTAAACTGCTACAATGAAGAAAGCAGCAGGAGTGGTAGAGACGTCTTAGTAATAACACTTTTGGTTTGAGAGTATATCCGTAATATTGGATTTTGCTGGATTTGTCTGCTACTTCTTCAAATTAACCCCTCCAGTCTGTGCTGCGGAATCAGATCGAAATATACAACCCAAATATAGAATATAAAATAAGTAATAGCAACACTTTTTTCAAAACCTGCCATCTGCATGTTATATAAACCTAATGCAGCTGACTAAAGAACACATGGGTAAACTGTGACGGGTAATATGGGGAAAGGTTACTCCCATAAAATACAAAAAATACAAGTGTACATGAAATTACAATGGAGGGAGAGGCGTGAGAATAAAATGGCGGGCGATATGGCTGAAAGATTTATTGTTCACATTTTAAAAGTGCCATTGTAATTACATGTTACACTAATAACAAGCTGTAAGAGGTGAGCGCTTTAGTTGCAGTCCCCCAATTTGCGGGACTAATATGACAAATGTCACCCGCAGTAGCTAATTAACATTGTAACAGTGACTGTGTTAATTGCCTTCAGCCAAACACATGGTTTTGCTGAGGAAGAAGCACCATGGTAGCATTTTGATGTTTGATAAGATAGAGAGTAGCATCTTTAAATGCTGTTAAAAAAAAGACAGAGTCAAATTATTCTGACTCTCACAAACTTTGAAGTGCATTGTTAAGGACAGGTGACTGTTTTAAGTTAATTCTTTTGAACAGGTAACCTCTCGTATTCAGGCTTTGGAAGCAGCTTGTTCCACCTCTGTGGGAAGCTAAAATTAGCTAAGCAGCTAGGGTACAGAGCTGTCAGCTGTATTTACGGGTGTAATGATCTGCGTAGTCATCCTGCACCTCTTACTACAGGATTTCTGTTTCTAAAAAAGAACAACTTTCTTTTGGTTGTGCCCTGTAAACATAATAATCACTGCTGTCTTTTTAATTACTGCTTACTGTGTCAGCCTAATATAATGTCATTTGGCCTACGTGTAGACCAGGTTACTTTTAGCTAACTACACTGCTAAACATCACTCACCAAAAATTTGTAATTACCTTAAGTGGACAACCACAGTATGTAGCTTTTATTAATAAATACACCACTTGTTTAAATTTCATGATTATATCTGAAAACTAAATGTAAATATGTGAAGTATGCCATTAGTAACTTTGTCACTGTCAGCTAAATTTGACCATTTGTTCGTAGAAAACTAGAGTCGTCTCCTTAGAAGTTGACTTTTGTGAATAAAGCTCTGCCTGGGAGGACCTCAACAACAAGTAACAACAAACAACTGCATCATTTCCCACAATCCTTTAATGATGAAACACTGTAAAATTTGGGATTCTGCCTGGGACAAGCTGACCTTGTTTAATACAATGCAGCAATCACAATATAAATTTCAGTCGCACTATCGGTCAAAGAAATCAGATATCTGGTAAAAAAAAAATAGAGTGATGGATGATGATGGAGAACCTAGATGGACTTGTGTATTAAACGAGCGTCTGAAGCCATATTTTCTGGGTAAACAAAACAAAACAGGGTGCTTGCCTGAATAAGAAAAATAATAAATTGATGACTTTCTTGACTCTACTTCTCATATATTCGTCTCGCTCCTTCATCAACTAGTCTCGAGGGAACGAGTACGGCTGGTTGAATTAAACATTTTCAAGGAGAAGTGTTGCGTTTGGAATGCCACTGTGGTCCCTTAGGCGTGGCCTTTGACCGCGGCTCGGCTGGAAATGAGGATCCACTCTTTTGCGCAGACGCACGCAGAAGATGCACAAAGGCACCCGCACACTTCTAGTCATGGAATAGATACACATACAGAAAACAAGCGGGTGACACGATATGCAGTTCATATACTATAAGATCAGAATACACACATGCAAACACACATCTCCAAGTCTCCTGGGATCAGACCAGGCAGTGACTCCCTGGAGACCCAGCATCAATGAAGAACAATTATGGTCTGCTGTACCTGCGAGCTCTGCCTCTGCCAAGACCAGCCTCCCACTTACCCTCTAATCTCCCCTCCATGCTCGCCTCCTCGTTGACTCCATCTACTGCAGCTCTGTGTCTGTCTCGCACCTCTGCTCATCTCCATAAATCTTTCATTCCAAAACTCTCCTCCTCTGTCCTCTTTTTTTTTCCTCTCTGAAGCCCTGGTTTGCGAGGTAACACTACACATGCAGGCCCCTTAGGCCGAAGGAGCAATATGGAGCAACACTTCCACATTAAATTAACTCATTAGCAGATGTACATACATTTTCTGCAGGGTTATCTAAATTCATGCCATATGTTAAATACCAGAATTATTAGTTTCCGACTTATAGTGTTTACTTCAACATCCAAGTCATAACTACGACGGGCAAACTCTGACTTTTAAATCAAATATGTAGGCATCACATTACCAAAGGTCTGACTAGACAAATTTAACATGTGCTATATTGTTGAACCTTCACACTGTAATCATCCAACCGTCTTGAGTTGTCAGATGTCGTTTCCCGCCTTGACCATCTATCTGGAGTCCTCTGTCAAATCAGATAGTGGCACTCAGTGCTTCGGTTGTGTGTCCTCACCAAAAGCTTGGTAATGGAGTGACCACTCGTGCAGGAGCCACCTTTTGTTGGGGCTAGTTTTGTTAATGGCAAAATTGATATGAAGAGGAGAGCTCTCTTGGCTTTGCTTCTCAGTAGGCAGAGCAGGGTTAGATGAAATTATACGGTGCAACACAGCTAAAAGCTTCTTTCATTTTGGATCTTCTAGGTCTGTCTGTTCCCTCAAAGGCTAGTACATTTAGGATGGTGTGGGATTGTATTTATTTACATTTAAAAGTCTTTTTATATTGCTCGGTGTCGTTTTTATGTTAATAAAAACTAAATGTTGCTGTTAAAATGTGCTATACAAATACACTTCCCTGGCTAATTAGTAACCTACAGTAGCAACTTAGTGTAACTTCCATTCCAGCAGTCGATATATCATTAGCATTATTGGGTAACGGGGTACTTTCCCCCTTTAACACCCGCTGCATGGAAGCCAGTGTAACACCAGTCCCAGATGTTGCTACATCAGACTTTAGGAGAACGTTAGCTGCTCTGTGCTGCTCTTTATTAGATATTAGAGCGTTGCCATGCAATACAAGAACAATGCTGTTCCTATGTTTCCATGTCTTCTACTAGGGTGGGGAGGATGATGCATTTTTTCTGTTAAACATGTTAGCTTTAGCATCTTATGAGGAACACTTTTCCCCATTAACGGGAAAATGGACCAGCAGTTGCTTAAAATCCTGTTAGTCCAATTTTAGTTTCAGGACATCAGGAAACAACTTCAGGAAACGATCCCTGAAGAATGGTTGCACCCATTATTGGAGTTCAGCAATAAGCTCTAATTCTTTTCTCCCTGTCATGGTCTGCCCTCTCTCTGCTTACACCTTAGCGTATTTCTTCTTTGTCGCTGTTTTTATTCTCCATTCTTCCCTCTGTATGTCCTCTCTGTCCTTCCCTGTCTTCCTTCTCTCTATTGTCGCTCGTCATTCATTCTCTCACAAGAATTTATTTTTCCTTGAATCTGCACATGCAGTACTGCTCCTGTTCTTCTCCTCGTCCTTAATGTGTCCTCTTCCCTCTCTCATCTACACTTCCTTAACTCTCCCTCTTACAATATATTTGTTCTTACCTCTGGCCTCATTAATTAATGTTAGGGATGTATAATAATATGTGTAAATCAGACATACTGTACAAGCAACACAAAACAAATCAAGTTCATTTTCAGTGACTTTTGTCCTGTCCTAAGATTTAGGAGCAGTGGGCAGCCGCTGTGCAGTGGCCGGGGACGCTTTAATGTTTGGTCTGGATGCAGGTTTTTCATCTTTTAAGCAAATCATGAATTGATAAAGAAATAGAAAAAACAAGTACTTGTACAATTGTTGTGGGAACAAGAACATGGAAACAAATGAAATCTTGCATAGAGTCTATCCACAGACTGCTGCAGTTCAGGTTATATAGGTTTGAGGTTATAAAGACTTTGTCTAAAATCCTGATGAAAGACTCTGTAGACTTTCAGTTTCTGATGTCTGTTGGATTTCTGACACCGCCTTTTTCCAACACTGGACAAAGAGACAGGACTGGATATTCGCACCTACCATGAGGCGCATAATACATCCTGTTCTTTAAGCCATAATTTCAGAGGCTCAACAATGCATGAAAAGAATTCCTCCGCTGTTGCCAGCTTCTCATTACTTTACAGTAAGTTGCACTATTATTCAGCGGCAGTGGTGGAAGCTGTAGTGGAACCGTAAGTAAGAGTACCATTAAAAGTAAAGTCTTAAGAAGTAAAGATACCGTCAGTATTATGAGTAAAATGTCCATAAAGTATCAAAATAAAAGTAATCCTTTTACCAATAATCATCTCATGACACCCTGATTTATCTTGTGGCCCTTTGGAGGTGGCCCCTCTCCAAGGCTCCCAACTACTGAACTAAAAGACTTAACATATATAAAGTAATTACCGTAAAGCTAGATTCACCACAACCAGCCAGAACAGTCCACTTACACAGTATTTTGTATTTTATAAGCTTATTATTAACTTATTTATGTACAGCTGTAACCTGCAAGGGATCTACTAACTGTATCTGTCAAATAAATGTTGTGGAATAAAATCAATCAATCAGTATGTGCATGAATGTACTTTATAACTGTCCTCCACTGTTTTCAGATTAAATAGTGATAACAGACATTGGAGAGGCCTTTGTAGTCTTGTAGTCAGATTAGAAATGATTATTATTCACTGCAGTAGAGTTGGGCTATCTGTTAAGGCCTTGGACTGTTACACAGCACTTCACAGAGTGCAAGTGATTGCTGTATAGTAGCCGTTTGATACCTGACAGGCTACTCTCACATGGCCCTCCGCCTGAGGCAGCACTGTCTGTCTTGTAAGACTGTATTATTTTGAATGCCACAGACCTCTATTCAGAAGATATAGTTCACTGCGGCTCTCACAGCCAGGATGTTTTTATTCTCTATGTATTAATACACCGCCAAGGTCCAAAGAAGATTCTTACATGCTGCCGTCAAACTCACCAGGAGAGAAGAGCTTGCTTGTCTTTGTCTGAGCCATATCCGGTAGAACGTGGAGGCTTTCATTGACCCGCTCCAGCAGCCTTTAAAGGAAAGGCACTTACCTCACAGTGTGCGATTAATAACTGCCTCTGCTTTGGTGTGACAGTAAGTTTGTGATTGCCTCCATGTGTTTGTTTTTCTGTCTGCAACCAACAAGTCGGACAAACTAATGCCCTGCGCATGTTTCCACACAAACCTGTTGGATTTAGGCGGCCTTTCCTGTGGTGCCACCATCAGTTGTGTTATGAGTGTATCTCCTGGTCCCTTTAGTCGTTCGCAAAATTTGGAGGAAACTCCATGAACTTTCTCTGGCACAATTGCAACTTCTCCATTTTCACATGACTTTCCTCTCCTATACATACAAGCAGTACACACAAGGACACCGTTTTGACAGTCAATACACATCAACCTAACCTTACACACACACACACATACATACGGACGGCTGAATTTGGGATTCCGCAGGCGGATGTTGCTTTACAGCTGTGATTAGCTGGTTGCGTGAAGAGGAAGCTGGCAGCCTGCTGATTCGTGCAGCTATTAACTGGCATCGGGGAGCGCTCGCCTATCTGCGAATACGTCAATTACAAATATACGATTACAGCCTTGTAGGAAGGGGAGGATTTGTGTTATCCTCAGCTTTTCCCCTTCTCTCTCTCTCTCTCTCTCCGTGTCCTCTGTCTCTCATTCACCCCGCCCTGAGCAAGTTATTAAAGAGGTTTTACCAAGAAAATTCAAAAGAATGTTTTTTTTAGAAGGTCACTGAGAATACAATAAACATTTAGCCTGAAATAGTAGGAAGAGAAAGAAGGATTGCAAAGAAGGCAGAAAGAGTGAATGATGAGACAAAAAGCAGAGGTACAAGTAAGAGGGAGGTGGAGGGCAAGGGCAAGGGCACACAGGGCATGGAGCATGAAGTCCCACCCGCCCTTAAAGAATAAGTGCGACGGTGCAGACTCACCAGAAGCCAAGCCAGAAGCACTGGCTTAAATCGCCAATACTCTGTCCTTTTTTCACCCCCTAAAGCTGCTGGATTCATACAGGTTACCCAGCTTATGTGTAATCAATAAGAGATTCAGGGCCAGATTGAATAAGGTTTCTTCCTCCTGTTATGTGACACATGCAAGCAGACAGATCAGACGCCACAGGCTGGAGCTGCAGTTTGCGTGTCATGTGTGTCTGCAGGGTGTGCCTCTTTCCTCATTGGATGTGCACTTAACAGGAATAACAGGATTATGAGAAACACAGAAACAAATACTTGATTTGGTTTTGGTTTGTGTTCATCAAACTTGAACTTGACTGTCAATTAACAGTAGAATCACTACAGACCTAAGACATTTAAGTGTATTTGGCTGCATTTACCTTATTAACATCCATAATAACACCACCTCCACCTCTGACGAATATTAGCAGGGTTTCTCAGCTTGAGTTGGCAAAAGTTAGTGTTTTAGACTTAAGATCACTACATTATCGCTGATATTCTGAGCTAAACTGCACCGACTGAATGCCATTTTCTCTGTAAATCTGGCCCCTTGGTATGCAGAAGGCATTTAATAATTATCATTATTTGGCAGTGACTAATTCTTGTCATGCCATATTGTATAGTTTTATTCAAATGTAACAGATAGACTCATAGTTCAGTTTCAGTAGTTTTTGGTCTTTTAAGAAGTCCTTTATGTTGACTAAATCAGAATGATTGTCTTGCTGTAATTGTCTCTATTAACAGGGCTTTTCCCCCCAGTTATTCATCTTGGAGCATTAATGAAGCAGTTGGGGACCAAATTGTTCTCCTGAGTACTGAAAAACTATCCCAGTGCCAAATGGCAGCTACACGCGGGAGGATTTTCATTTTCATCTGGAGCAAGACCAGTAGGCACGAAGTCAGCACACCATTTGAAGACCAGTATAACAAGGGAGAATCTTTTTGAGACACCATCTGCTTCCGACGTACAAAGCCATCTGACATCAATCAGACTATGACTGGCAGACCACTTGAAACCAGCATGGAGAATCAAAAAAAAGAGAGAAGAAAATCACTGTTGAAGATGAGAAGACAGCTTTTACCAGGAAACACACAAGGTTAATGCAACAGTGTGTAAAACTGACAGTAAAATCAAACATCCCGGTGGAAATACTGCATGTGAAGTTGGTAACTTGCTTAAAGAGTTTATATGTAGTTTTCAGCAGCCAATCGTAGTGCGGTTTAAAGATTGCAACCTGGTGTGTGCTTGTACGCGTGCTCGAACTCATGAGCAAGCAGAATTGGACACACTGAGCCCGAAACACCACCCAGGTAAACTCCCACTGCAACGTCACAGTAATATTTTTATCAGCTTGAGTTTGAACTAATCCATGCTAAATGGATGGTAAAGTTACATTGAATCCATTTAGCCGACATGATACATTGGCGTCAGCTCACCTGCTGCTTTCCAGTAACTCTTTGTTATTTTGCATTATTGTAGATTACGTGGGTCATGTAAGTTACACCGAAGGAGGCGGTGAAGAAGCTGTGTACCTGAGTATCTGTAAATGCCAATAAATCTAAACTGAACATTACGAAGCAAACAGTGGTAGATCGGTTCCAAAGCAGCTGGCTGTTCCTGCCGTGCATCACTATAGGCTAGTATAACAAATCACTCCACATTTGCTTTCTACCGTTACATCATTTCTTGCAGGCTAAATTCAACACTTTGACATAATACTAAGGTACAGAGGATAGTAATATGGATCGCGTTAGCTTGTAAAGTAATGTGGGAAACCATACAACTGTATCTGCACCAGGTATCGTTAGCAACTGCTCGGAGCTAACATTATCTAACTTGAGCCACCTTAAGTTCAAAATCACAATATATTTCACATGCTTTGCTGTAATGTTAGTTTACCTGTCCAGTAGGATGAATGCCTGCTCTGTGTCGGTTTTGTCAGTTCCAAAACAAAGAGGAAGTCTCTCTGTGACTCAAGCCTTTCTGATGTTGTGTTGTTAATCAATGTCGACCTGATTTTCGTTTGGCCTGACGCGCTTCAGCACATTAAACTGTTTTCCTTTGGTTGTTATCCATATGTGGAGTTTGTGTTGTGCTGGGAGCCGGCTGTTTTTTTTGGTTTTAGCGGACTACATCTTGTTTGCTGCGGTGTTGTTGCTGTGTGTACGGTACATAATCGGAGGGCGAGAGGCTTGGGAGCATACATGCAGTCACAGCCGAGGGATTTCATGGAAAATCCAACCCAGAATCTTCGTATAGGATTAGGCATACTGGCCATCAGAGGTAACAGAAAAACACAGTTTTTAAACACAGGTAATAAAAAAGTGATTCATTTTATTTTTAAAAAACTATATATAGGCCCTATCAAGTGACTCATTCCACATTTAATGTAGTTATTTAAGCCATTGTTAAAGTGATCCTCATTTTCAGGTTGATAATCTTATTTAGGGGTTGTACCAGAACGGGTTTACATGATTTCATTTTCAAAAAACATAGCAAGCATATTCCAAACATGCATCTAAGCTGAAACAAATCTTGATGTTTGATGAGGGACAAGGAGTCTTAATTGCCATGACTCTCTCCAGCCAAACTTTGTGCCACTCAAGTCTGCCTGCCTTGTGTATTTTTTGGTGAAATTAACATGGGACATGAAACAAATACATCAGAGACCAACACCTAGCAACTGTCCCCATGCTGAACGTGGCCTCTGTTGTGTAAACATGGACATTAAGTTAAAGTAGAAGCTTTAGTGCCGGTACGCTGTGTTTGAGGACTAAATAGGATGAAAGAGAAGGGAGCAAGAAATGCCTGGGAGAAAAGAAAAGGAAAGGAAATGCACTCGATTGCTTATTAAGAAGGGATGAGGGATGGGAATGGGGCGAAGAAAGGGCGATGAATGCAGTTTGTTGAGAGCAGAAGAAAAAGTTGATGGAGGTCTAGAGGGATGAGGTAATAAACTGGCCAGCAATTGATTTCTTCTTCTTCTTCCTTAATTTGTTTTCTTTCATTCCTTCTTCCATCCTGTTCCATATTGTCATTCTCTTTCTTGAATTCAGATTTCCAAGGCAAGCTTGGCTTTTGTTTTCAGTGAATTAGCACAAATCCTTCAGCATACACACACACAGGGCCTGGTGTGGTTTTAAAGCCACAGATGGTCTTTCAGAGGGGAGT
This sequence comes from Lepomis gibbosus, assembly GCA_029875015.1. Lineage (NCBI taxonomy): Eukaryota > Metazoa > Chordata > Actinopteri > Centrarchiformes > Centrarchidae > Lepomis > Lepomis gibbosus. The sequence goes on along the minus strand of JAPMOB010212002.1, from coordinate 38,675 downwards.
GTATGAGTATTTCAAGCAGTGATCGAAAACCGTAGGGAGAAAGATGAGTTTTGTGTGTGTGTGTGTGTGTGTGTGTGTGTGTGTTTGGCTGTAGAGGTCTATGAATAGCGACAGTGAGGAAAAGGCTGTCAGAGGGGTAATTCAGAGCTCTGGCTGCACCCATCAACATTCGCTGAGAAGAAAAGAGCCTTGTTGTAGAGGCTTTCTCTAACACAATGTGCTGCTAGGAGCCGCGCAACGCATCACACACTATGTGGGCTGTGTGTATGCGTGTGTTTACGGAAAGGATAGATGCACATGTGACACGCATGTCCTTGAATTTGTTTGCCTTTAGTGAGGTTAGACTGATGTATCGCTGCAAAGTAATACATAGTGTGCCACCAGGTTGGCTTTGGCAAGAAATCTGCTGGATTGCTTCACTGTTCTTTCACTGCAAATGGTGCTAATACTCGTGGAGTGTCTGGCAATCACAGACGGTGGAAGAGTGAAAGCCTAAAAACGTTTAGTCTCAAGTAACTGCATTTATGCCAAACAAGGGCTCAGTTTTATGAAACACATACCCCAGAATGGCGTAAAGGCTACTTAACATCTCCACTGCCTCATTTGCTTCACAGTAACTGGTATACTTACTTTGATAATGATATATTAGTGTTTCACTAGACTGCTAGATTCTGTGTGATTCTGATAATGCAGCAAATTGACCATATGTTATGTATTGTAGGTCAGATTGTTGGTCAGGCCATTAATTATGGCGTGGGTGCATGGGGGCGGACGACCCAGGGCCCTCGCTGGTAGGGGGCCCACCACATTTTGATAAACATAAATCATAAAGTAACATTTGTATTTCAAACAAATGGCAAACTTATTAGCACTTTTTAATAAAACTACCTTTACCCTCATGCATCAACGGAATTCTGAGGGATGGATATAGGCTGCGTGTGCGCGGCGGTTTATTTACGGCGTCAACTTCCACTGGAAGCCTCGCAGAAACATTTCAGCAGTGCAGCATGTAGTCTCCCACGTTAATGACTTAATTTTAATTGTCCTTTTTGTGCTTCTACTAAATTCTTCAAAGCTCTCTGTGGATCACTTTCGTTTCTCGTCTTGATGGGTGAATCTAGCAACTACCACAGGGAGCATTTCAGAATAAGAGCGTTTTACCTCCTGGCCTTTGCCGACATGTTTTAGAGTTCATTGATTTGGTGATTACTACTTGCTTTTTGTGCTTCTACTATAATTAAGTAGGCTACGTACAAATGTTTCTTTTTTGTCTGATTTAACTGTGTTTATTGTTTATATACGATCGGAAGTCTGTATCGGGTATTTTATTTTGAAAATTGACCGAATTCTCTGCCGTTTCTGTGTCTGACGTCCTGCCTGGTTCATCTGCGCTGTGCTGCTTGACGCTAGGACGCTTCCTGGACACACTGCAGCGCTTCTGGTGTGAGCACAAACATTTAGTAGAATGGCTCCGGCAGCAGCGAAGCATACAGACTCTGTGGTAACATGTATGTAAACTTGGCTAATATGACTTTGCAGCAGGTGGGCCCACGATGAAGCTCCGCCCCCACTGTGCTGAGAGTCTAGCTCCGCCACTGCGTTGGTTGGTTTGATGTGTCCTTGAGCAGCTGAAATGAGCTACTGTTGTGTGTGGATATCAGAGAGAAAACATTTAATTGCTCTGGACAAAAGCATCTGCCAAATGAATGTAATGTAATACTATAGCATATACTTAATCAGTACCATACTGGTTGTCTCTGGGAATACCCAGCGGTTCCCTGATGTTTTCTGTTTTGTTTAGTGCTGAGCAGGAAGCATACGGTGGGTATGTTTTTATACCGAAAACAGCTGCCTGTGGACACAACACTGATTAGAGCGGTGGGAGTGAACTAAAAAAGTGAAGCTGCACACAAAACAATAAGCAATGATAAATGAATATGATATCATTTCCCCCCAATAACAATGTAACAAATGTTCAATAAATGTTAAACTTAATTAATCTGAATCACAAATAAATTAGCACTTACATTTTCTATTAAGATATTTATTTTGTTGAGACAAAGGAACAAATCTACTATTTGGCAGGTGTTTGTCATGTTATGACCATAACAAATTCTTATTAAGAATTATTAATTTGACATTTATCGTGATAAGTATTGATATCTAATGATATGAACTTTTTTATCCTAATAAAAATCTTGGGCCATGTTGCCCAGCCCTACAACAAGTTAAAAGATGCCACAACTCTGAGGAAAACTGCAGAGGTGTATGATAATTCTCTGCTGGTTTGTCACTATAAGCAACCATAAAGGATCTTAGCACAAAGTTAATTAAACTCATCCTACCTACAAGCACCTTTCGATTGGTTAACATTCTGCACGCTCCACATGTTGCTGCTCCTTTGCCAAATCATTCTGGATGATGGTCTTATCACACGAGTTCAGAGCCGGTAGACTGTCTACAAATATGTCTTGAAGAAGGAAGTTGAATGGCTGGTGATTACTGCACTTTGGGGGATTTGAAGTCTGTTAAATGCATTATTCAACTTTGTCAACGAGCTTAGCAGCAAATAGGCTTAGCTCCTTGATTGAGTCATGTTAAATACCTCGCTGACATCAGACGGATCAGGTGAGGACAGTTTGCTGCCTGCTCCCACCTTCCATTCACTGCTCTATTCAGGGGGAGTAACATGCTAATGTGCTGCAGCTAATTATAGGAAAAGCTCCATCCTACCTCCGTCAACACCTGACTCACCTTAACTGGCTTCACTTGAGAAAAAGTGGAATGTGTGTGTGTGTGTGTGTGTTGGCATGATTAGGTATCCAACTTTTCTCTACAGCTCTGTTTATTCGTTCATCCGCCCTTTCCCTCTTTCCTCTCAACATGTCCTTCCTTTTTCTTTCTTTTTTCCTCTCTCCTTCTCTGTGTCTCAATTTTTCATCCTTGAGTTTTTACTCTCATTCCTACTTTTTTCTGTCCTCCCTCTTCCATCCATTTGCATCCTGGTCTCCCTCCCTCCTTCTCCTTGTCCCTTCTTTCTCATTTCAATTTTCAGTTCAGTTTTATTTATATATTTTATTGATATTTCTTCTTTACCTTTCCCTGACGTACTTCCTCTGTCCCTCTATTTTCCTCGCCATTCTTCCCTCCTCTCTTTCTCTTCCCTGCTTCTGCCATCTCTTTCTTTGACTATCTCCTCTCCTCCTTCCTTCCCTCCCCCAGTCAAGGAAGTCTGCAAAGAGAGACAGAGGGGAGCAGCACTGCCTGCTAAGCAGTTGAGCACAACACACTCACAAAGCTCTTTGTGCGTGTGTGTGCATGTGTGTGCGCGCACATGGGCATGCACACTTGAGTATTAGGTTTGTGTTTGTGTGTGACTAAGAGAATGCATAATGTGTGTGTGTGTGTGTGTGTGTTTTGCAGGAACCACTGTTTATCACACTGTCTCTCCTTATCTTATTCATGAAGTCCAGCTGACTCGCCTCTCCCTTTTCCTCTCTCTATTCTCTGTTCACTCACTTCGCACACACTCACACACACCTGTACAGAGCTCTTAAGCAGGTGTTACTTTTTTGTCAGCTCCATCCATTAGACATTATGGATGTTTTTTTTTAATAATAAGGTGCATGTGAGCGAAACAGGTGTGTGTGTGTGTGTGTGTGTGTCCATGCTGTCTACCTTTCTTTGCAGTGGCCTAATTAATGTCATCTGTCTCACTTACAGTGACAATTTTCTTCTCCTCTATTGTCTCCTCCGTTCTTGCTCTTCTCCCTTTTATTTTTATCCTGTCTCCTTCCTTCGCCTCTCTCCTGCTTTCCTGTCTTGTCTCATCTTTTCTCACCCTGATTTATACAATACATGTATGAGTGAATACACTCCAAGTCTGTATGCACAGTTTTTACTTGTACCTGTATAGACTTAAAACCTGCATAATAAGCACAAATATAGAAAAAGATTTGCTAATGGGCCAAATGCTGTTTTTTGTGTTCGAGCCTATTGTGTATTATATTCCAATCAAATCTGACTTTCATCTATATACATTTTGCTCATGGATAGTGACTTTACTAAATAATGATACATGTATGTTGCTTTGTATGGAGAACAACATACGTCTGCTGGTTAATTGCCCTAATCTTCACAAGTCTATTGACCGCAGTGGAAAAGCACCCAACAATGGGCTCAAGAAACCTTTTACTTACCTGGAAAGTAGATTATGGGACTACCTTGTGTTAAACAACACTTACCATTTGAAAATTGTGGTTCTTTTGTTGCCTTACCTGTTTTGTGGCCACTAGCCTTGTCTTGATAGCCACTATGGGTGTGCTCATGTCCACAGCAATTATTTCTTATTAGATCATCCTAATATTATACAAAAGGAAATCTACAGCGAACCTTTTGTTAAATGAAAACAAAAAGGTTTTGTGGACTACTTAGTAGTACTTAGTTGTACTTACGCTACTACAGCTTTTACTTTTCCATTTTGTTCTCACTAAATAATTCCAGTTGTTCTACTTTTACGCTCTTTTGTCAGTGACACTCAACACTTCTTTTAGATGTTTTACATTAAAAGAAAGAAAAGGAAGGAATTACACTAGTTGCGCACCAAAGCCCCTGGTACCGGGGGCAGCTTGCAATTTTTGTGCAAAATGCAAATGCGAAATCCATGGACAGTCCAGTTATCCATACCAAACACACATCAAACACCAAGCATCTAAATTAACTTATGTCAAAACATAAATGTCTTTGTTATCACTGTACATGGCTGCAATTATTGCCATCAAGATATCTCTCACCTCATCCTACACTGGGGGCTGTATCTCAGGAGGTAGAGCTGGTTGGCCGTTAATCAAAAGGTTGGTGGTTCAATCCCAGCTCCCCCGGGATGCATGTCGAAGTGTCCTTGGGCAAGATACTGAACCCTGAATTGGCTCTGGTGGCTGTTCCACCAGTGTATGAATGTGTGTGAATGTTAGTTTGTGTTTGAACACTTAGGCTTAGTGTGTGAATGTGTGTGATTAGTATAAAAGCACTTTGAGTGGTTGAAAAGACTAGAAAGGCGCTATACAAATACAGAGCATTTACATTTACTGCACTCCCACCACTCTAAATAAAAAAGCTCAGTTCCAGCTCTGATCAGCTGTGTATCTCATGTAACTCAAATAATAATAACAAAAAATGCACCAATGTACATATACAGTTACAACCGCTGACTTACTTTTGCCATTTTTGCTGTTTTCTGTCCAAAAATAGCTGTGTTGATGGTGATATATTACTATTAAAATATAGATTTTATACCAGGCGGGGATGAAAATATATGCTCATCCCCCTATAAATAGGTTAAAGGTTGATTCATATTCCTTAGCTTCTGACCTTTCAAAGGAGACCAGAATCTTGCGTCTAGGCCTAATGGTTGAGGAGTTATTTCTGATTTATTTTGGGCATTTTTCCTGGAAATAGGTGTCTGTTTACAAGTGTTTTTTAATAAGAAACGTGCAGAAGAAGTTTTGTTTCATTCATGGCAGGTTAAAGGACATTTTTAAGTTAATCTTCATCGTTATACCTTTGTGAGTACTGTCTATAGAAAAAAAAAACGAACCGGATTGGTGTTTGCAACACAGAGCAGCTACAACTAATGCCCAGAGCTCCCACGTAGCTAAAATCCAGAAGGCAGTTATATACATAAAGAGTGTCTTTGTGCCTCTTAACAGACACAAAATGAAATTAAAATGTCTGTCCAACATGAACAAGCCCCATACATGACAACAAGATGCGTTTAGAAGCTTAGCCATTGTTTAAATTCACCTAAATAGTGTTTTAGACGGCTAACTGTAGTCTCGCGCTGACGTCCCGTGGGAACTCAGTTGTTGCCAGAAAAACGTAAACAGCATCGGAGTTGCTCACAAGTGAGGAAGAAATGGTTTGCGTTGGTGCCGTTCCGAATTGTGGCAACAGAATGAGAAAATACAAGAACTCAAATGTGTGCCCAGATGGAAGGATAAATTTAAGTTTACATTACCTCCACAGTGGTTGCTCTCCTCTTCATCCACAGAATGGTATTTTTCTTCCACCGGCCCCGCTGTGTTGTGTCTGTGTAACGTTAGGCATCCTTGTCAAAGTCTTCGCTGCAAATGCGGTAATCTTTAGCGCGTAGTAGTTGTCAATCGTAGTCAAGGAGCCGCAAAGAAGAAGTGAATCAGTAATGGTGGATAGTATTTCTGTTTCATTCATTTTAGTTCAGCATGTGATGTAACATAGGCAAAAAGGTCTGTCAGATTTGAAAAAAATAATTATTTAATTAGGCAGTCTGATTGAGATTGAGATCTTTTTTACAAGAGAGACCTGAGAACAAGAAACATTCAGACAGAATCAGCACAACTACACAATAAAAAATAAAAAATGTTACAAGAATATAAGAAAACATCCTAAAACTTAAAAAACTTCAAGGGGAATTTAAGACTATAGTTTAAGGGCAGTTTGCAGTTAATTCCATTTTGAAGTTGCATAGTACCTCACCTGTTCTGCCAGCATTAGCGCATACATGAGCGTTACTGATCGTGTACGGTAGTTACAAGTTTTAAAAAGAGAAGAGATGTGAGGTAGTTTGGAAGCTTCAGCAGCAGAGCTTCATAGATGAATACCAAAAGATGGCAAGATTTTGTCTTGACTATAATGAAGTCCATCAACCCGTGTGATACAGAGACCAGTGATGGGTAGAAAATTTGTCATTTTTGATAAAGCGTAATGCACTGTGATAAGGGATCTGCTGAAGTGTTGATGGGGCCGCATGGCAATACAGACTATCTCCATATTCAAGGACAGACATGAAGGTTGATTTACACAACACGGCTGGAATGAAGTCAGCAATCCTTTAATTCTACCCAAAAAACCTGCATCTGTCTAGTCACCGAAACCAACCTCTTTAATCACTAGTCTGTGATGAAAGAGTCATACTTGGAAAGCCTCAAAGGCGGACTGAAGACGAGTCAGGGCCTTGGCTTGGGGTGGTGCCTGCGACATGTAAAATGGTATCATCAGCAAAAAATGGACATAGAAGTATTGATTAGGAAGAATGTTATTTATGTACAACATAAACCGTAAAGGACCCGGATTTTCGATGGTCGGAGGGCTTTACTGAGTACCATAAGCAAGTCTGATTATAAGTCTGCATGCTCCAGCCATGCTATTGAAAAGTAATTGCAAGTTATGGAAAAAAAGGATTGTTTTGGTGTCAGCACTAGAACTTATGTATCTTACCCTGCCCTACTATTGGCAAATCCTACTCTGCACTGTATTATGTATGTATGCGCGAGGTGGCAAGGACATTAAACATCCAAATGTAAAATATGTTTGGCTGAAACTATCCATATTTCATGACATTTCTCTTCATCCCCTCCCCACTTCTTTGTCTCTGACAGTCTGGTTCCAGTACAGCACCTTCGCAGGCGGACCCCTCCACCTCCTCCGCTGCCTCCTCCTCTACCTCCACCACTACCACCACGAAGGCGGAGCAGAAGAAGCTTTTATCTAAAGACTCCATCCTGTCTCTGTATGCCAGCAGCTCAGTGGGCAGTCAGCCGCAGAGCCAGCCACAGCCTGCTCCAGGACAAGGTAACACAGACACATACATGCTGCATTTTTGTTAACCCTTGGTGTCCCTTGATAATCTCATCCAGCATCTACATTTTTATGTTGTCAAAGTGATTAGCTAAAATGTGTTTGCACCAAACTAATTTACAGCAGTTTATTTCACCTCTTAAACATACACTCCTTTAGTTTGCTTCATATATATTCTACTTAAAAATAAAAGCCAAAAGCCAATCTACAGCCAACTGGGGATTTATGTATGAACCTGAAGAAGTAAGGCGCATTCAGACCAAATGTGTAGCAAATGTTAAAGCTGTGCTAATGCATATTATATTATTTATATTTATATCATTTTATATTAAAAATTGATACAAGGAATATGTGAAAGGTTTCACTGAATAATGAACACAAATCTGCAGTTTTTTCTCACCTCTAAAGTACATTTTGGCATCTTTCAGTTGCCAGGGGTGGGTAGTAACTCATTACAAGTAACGCAAGTGACTAAAAAAGTTTGCCTCAGTCCTTATTACTGTAAAACCCATTGATTCTGATATATTAACACATTGAAACTCATCTTGGCTTTCAGTTTGCATTACACACAGGTCTCTTATGTTATTGCCAAAATAATTCTTTATTTTGTAAAGATTACGATACTTTGGGAAATAATATATTGCCTATAATGACTTGGGAAGGTCTCTAGCCCTCACACACTAAAAAAATAATAAACCACAAAGTAAATTGTATTTTGAGTAGTTTATTGGCCAAGTACTTTTGTTTGAATAGATTTGTCAAATACTTACTTTTACTTGAGCAATTTTTTATGGGCGTAATTGTACTTCTACTTGAACAAAGATGTTCAGTACTGCTGGCAACAGGCAGCTATTTACATTTAAACACTTTAAAACACACTTTACTGCAAAACGTTAGACGGAAACAGTGACTAGCCAGTGAACAAAGTGGAACATTTAGCTGCTAAAAGACAGCTATTTCCCTCAGGAGTTGGTGCAGACTAAAACAGAGCTGAAAGTAGAGTAAATATAGTATTGTGTGCCCAGAAATACAGCTCTGACTGAATGGTAATTTTGCTCTATGCTGTATGTGTAACTAGGCAACTGTTTGCTAACATGGTCGCCATATAAACTTAAGGAGATATAATGTCTATAAAATGTGTTCATAGCCTATTTGTGCTGCCCCACATTGGCCCAAAAATTTCCAGCATTCCTTACGCCAGCTTTAAGGACATTAAAACCTGGATGACCTACTACTGTCTGATGTTAAACTCAGATGAAACTAAGGTTTTGTTTTTGTCTCAAAACACCTTTGAAATACATTATCTAAAAACATAAGTAAGAAATCTTTGATCAGGATATGTGAAAAGTAATTGTAGTCCAATGCACTTTTTGTTAAATTCAGCAAGTAGTTCCTCAAAGTTAGCTAGTTCTCCGTTTTTTTTGTGCTCTGAAAAAATATCAGGTTTTCCTACACAGCCCTGGCTGTGTAAGTGGAAAACAAAGAATGAGGTGTGGACCTTGCCACACAATAGCCAATCAGCAACATGTGGTTAGTGCTCGTGCACAAGAGTGATGGGGGACAGTGAGAGAGAGAGTTCTATATACCAGCACATTGGAACGTGTTGGACTCCAGGTACCGTGAAGAAGCAGAGGAAAAGTCTGAAGAGTATAAATTGAGAAGAAAGTTATATGACCAGGCAAGGGCAAAGGTGTTTCAGTGCTGGAGAAACCAGAAATTTGCGGGTACAGCTTCTGAGGGAGCACCGTTGAGGGTTGTATTTGTTTCGCAGTTAAGTTGGAATCACTTACCCTCCATTTATCTCCCAGATAAACTTCAAGTACTGCCTTTTTTCACCTACGTAGAATTGCAAAGGAACATCCTGTCTCAAAATGATGCAGAAAAATTATTCCACGCATTTGTTACTTCTAGGCTGGATTATTGAAATTCCTTGTTATCAGGCAGAATAAGTCCCTTAAAACTCTCCAGTTGATCCAGAATGCTGCGGCACATGTACTGACAAAGACCAAAAAAAGAGATCATATTTCTCCTGTATTAGCCTCTCTGCACTGGCTCCCTGTAAAATCCAGAATAGGACTTAAAATCCTTCTGCTACAAAGCCCTTAATGGTCAGGCACCATCATATCTTAAAGAACTCATAGTACCCTATTACGCAGAATGTATGGTTACCTGTGGTTCCTAGAGTCTCCAAAAAATGGTAGTTGTTGAGGTGAGGATCCTCAACAGCTTTTTTTGAACCAATACACGGATCAAAACACTTAAATGTGTTGTACATATAGATTGGAAACAAACACTATACACATATGCTGTCTCATACTCAGGAAAAACATACAGTAGTATAAGCACACTGAGACGTTGACGTGTATGTGCACACACACCTACACACTTTCACACATACATCAGAGGAAAGATACCTCATAAAAATGTAGGAGAGTGAAGGCAGATGAAAGGTCAGCATGCTGAAAAGCAGGCAGGGCCACTCCACGCTGCATTTACTGGAGTCCCACTGCAGTCGTAAAAAATAGAGAAGTGTCTGCAGATTCACACTCATCTCACAGTTATTATGTGAAAAGACTGAGTGCCAAGTGTGTGTGTGCGTGTGTATGCATGTAGGCGGATGTTCATACATACACATATATTTTGTTTGGAGTGTGTGGGAGAGCATTACTGGTACATGTTTTTTGAATGGTGGAAAGTAGTAGGCAGAAGATCTATACAGCAGGCATATGTGCATATTGATTATTTTGCTGCATGAGTACACCAATGTATAGAGGATTAGGAATGGAAATCAGGATGAAGGGTTTTCTGCTGCCGTATTGTCCTCTCACAATCCAAATAAATGCTGATGGAGATGAAAGCCCAGAGAAACTTGCCAGGCTAATGTCCTAAATCACTGACTTCCATCCTGAGAGTGTGTGTTGCCTCTCCATATTGTAACAGGATGGACGTGGCTGTAAAAGCTGCTAATATCAAAATGATCAATGTCAGAATACACTGAAGTCACAAAACAGTCCATGGATCCATATTTCTATTTTGAATTCACACCTGTTGCGGATTATAAAACACTGAGACATGGTAGGAATCGTGCTAAAAGAGGCTATATATTGGTATCAGCTCGAAGTCTCAACATATTCTACATGCAGTCAACATAGCGGACTAATATCAGAAGATGTTCCATCCATTTAAAGAAATTATCCTCTTTCTGCTTCTTGAGGTTTCTCCACTCCCATTTTTATTTGGCTCCTTATCACATTCTCACAGTGGACTCATGTAGCACTGACAGGCAAATGGACTGATGGGTGATATATATTTTCATGGAAATATCATATTCGGCAGCTTCAAATTAATCTTTAGAGGCAGTAATAATAAAAAAAAGTGTCTCTGCTTTTTGGTGTGTTCATATCGGCCCAGTCGAGCGAACCGCCAATCTGGTTTGTCTAATGTCTTCATTTTCACATCAGCACCAGCAGGAAATGCTCTGTTTGTTGCACAATAAATGCCACAAATATTATCAAAAAAATGGGTTATGATAAGAATTCCTGCTAGTTTTCCCATTCGCAAGGAGGCTGTTTCTGAGACCCCTGAATATTTTTTTAAAAATCATTTAATTTATATACCACTCTGCAAGTGAGAAGCACCAATGCCTTTGTAGAGAAAGGAACACAAAGTACAATAACAAGACATCGTTAGTGGCTGTAGTGACCATGATTACACCCCATATACACCTGATATTAAAATCTAATCTGTAAATGTTGTCTAGATGCAGATTAGAAGGAAAAACGTATGTCAATGCAAAGTGTCAATGCGTCAAGACCTGACCTCATCTGAAAGTCGTCTGGCTTGCATTGTGTTCAGACCTTAGGTAGGTAAATACAGTTCGTAGCCTATAATGTGCTGGCATCCATACACAACATAACATCATAGCCTACAGATACTTGTCTTTAGAAAACATAAAATATTAAAAGACAGTTGGCTGAAAGAGACGCACCTCTTATGACTAGTTATGCATCTATTCTGTTTCCATGAAAGCCCCAAAAGATGCGCTATTCAATAGATCTGCGTGAAAGATGAAAGCAGTGCAGGTGGGAAATGAATGACCTACAGTAATAAATAAATGTGTTGTACGAGTGTGCGTTGCACTCATCTGTGCAGCTGGTCAGTTGTTACCAAGGCATATCATTTATCTAATCACAGAGTAATTTACTCGCTGTCAGTGCAACACCCCAGGACAAACTGACACAAAATTTTTTATACAAGAAAAGAATAACTTTATGTTGGCTATAAAATTTCCCGAAATTACAATAGTGGAAAAATAATGAAGCTTAAACGTTAAGCTTATAAAGTTTCCCCTAACTCAACAACTCACCAAACTATGCACATTTTTAAGGGAGTCTGGGGCGGATTTAAGCCAGCTCACGTTATGCACAGGTTTTGCTAGATCCGATTTCAGTGGGGATAAGTAGAATGCATTAAAAATACCAGGTCTAAACGCAAAGGCAAGATTATATCCCTTCTTATCCGGATCACTTATCAGGATACAGAACGCATTTTAATACCAGGTGCAAACATTTTAGCTAGGGTTACAAGGAAGATTATTGAGACATTTAATATTTGGATTTTAAATGTAACTAATTACGCTTTTAATAAATTATTTTCCTGCATATCTTGTAGTGAATCAAAGCTAAACTGGATTTCTTGTAGTTTGTGAGGAAAACTGTTTATTTGCTTCAACACAGCTCTGTTTTCCCTTATGTTTAGATGAAAATATGCTCAGCTGTAGAAGAGTTTACATCAAGACCTGTAGAGCACAGTTATATAACTAACTAACTCTGTGTGTGTGTGCGTGTGGTTCTTTGCTCCAGCAGGAGTGTACATGGGCCAGCCTCAGATGCAGTTCACTCCGCAGGGTTTCACCCCAGGGATGGGCGGAGCCGTGCCACCCACCACCATGATGGGTGGAGGGGCCATGATGGCTTTGTCCAACGGCGGCTACGTGGGCGTGCCACAGCAGGGCGTGGTGCCAGCCAGCCAGGGGCAGAACATGTACATGCAGCAAGGACAGCAGCAAGGACAGTGGAATATCGGCCAGGTAACTAAACCACAATGACAATGGTGTTGATTAACTCATTTCATGGAGATGATGAACTCAGTTTAACATTAAGCTTCTTGTAATTCCACTCCAATTGCTCTGCATAGGGAAGCTCACTTACATGTTTATTCTAGTAACCTAAATAAAGGATAATGTTTAAATATATTGTTCTTTTCCTTGACACCACCTGTGAAAGAGGTTATTATCCTGGTCCTAAAAGTTAATATATGGTCTTACACGATGTTCTGCCCCCTAATTTCATGCACAGCCCAGTGCAGTAATGACCTCACCCCTTCAGCCTCAATAAAAGCCCAAGAAGAGCAGCTTTAATTTATTCAATCTTTTTATAACCAAGGTTATTGCATAATATTATAATGTTACTTTTTTTCTTAAATTCTGTCAAATCACTTCCTTGTTCTTTTGTCCCTAATTCTAGCCCAGTACCATGAAATTATTAGCATGTACGTAATAAAGTCACCTATATTTGGTGGGGCTCTTTGACGCAGGGGCAGTGGTGTCTTTTAAAATGTATAACTAGCTAGGAGTGACACATAACTGGGTGAATTGAAATATAGTATGTGTAGTATAATAGAATATATAATTTAATTGAATTGTATAATAAAAGCATGGTCTTTTTTAGTCATTTTAATTTTCACATTTGATTATGTGATAATCGTGTTTCTTCTGTTTTGTAGCCAGTGAATATTTCACCATAGGCATTGGGTCGGACCAATATATAATATTGAGCTTTATACTGTATTTGTCCTCAAGTTAAAATCCAATCTCCTGCAGTCAGTGTTTCCCAGGCTTGATGTGACTGATGTGATGTGTTTGATTGATTTGAAACGAAACCCAGGAGTTGAGGTCGGCTCTGTATCCCTCTGAGTTCCTTGTTTGATTCTCAGCAGCAACAAACGCAGACACAGTAAGACACAAACTAGCTGTTAGAGGTGTACAGAGACGTCATTACCTTTTATCTACTCAGCCAACAAAATGATCCGTCTCTGTATCCGTATTTGGATTGAAGACCCAGGTCATGGTGTATACAGGATGTCACGTTACATGAGGCAAGCGTTTTCTAACCTTATATTCATTTGCAAAATTATTGTGCCTTTAAAGTATCAAATCAATTTAATGCATACAGTACTTTTCATCTCTCTCTTTTTCATTTTAATTCAACTAAACTATGTTTTATGAACTGTCTGAACCCCACCTCCACCCTGCCATTAACCGGAGGACACTGAACAGTCAGTTTTCAGAATTGAAATGTTCTGTTTTGCATTGGAAATGGAAATTATATTCCATTATATAAGGTAGAGATATACAGAAAAACATCCTTCAGTCGAAGGGGAAAATCTTATATTGCAGTTGCATTAAATGTCAATCCACTAGTTGAACAACATCACTAGCTCTGATGTCCGAACCAACAGTAAATTCCATTTGTAGATTTTGCAGCTTGTGCATATCACTTATTATCAATTATAAATATGCAAAAACCTTAATCACCACATTACAATTAATCAGATGCAGTGACAGAAACAGCAGGAAGGCCTCACACACCTCACTGAAGGTAGATGATCCTCAGCAGTCTGGCAAAAGCACAGATCCACATGGGCATTTTAGCATTTAGCCAGCATGCACATGTTGGTCACACCGCAACTTGGGCGCATTTGATTTGTGTCACTTAGCGTGCTCACCTGTTATTGCATTAAATCAGTGATTAATTAAGGTAGATACAACTTTTTTGTTAATACTAAAAAACACCCATAATGATGTCATGCTTGATTTGAAACACTAACATCATGTAAAACATTATTGGGTATTATTAAGTTAATCAGGACTTTGGCCTGTCAGGTAAGCTAATAACCCTGCAACCCAACATCATCTCATTTTGTTTTAAATGCTGCTAAATCCTGACTGGTGCATGGGAGTACATGAGTGAAATAAACAAAACAGATTGTTTAGTATAGGACCCCATTGCTCACAGTAAGAATGTGATTAAGAAATAGGTTGTCAGGGCCTTTAAGGATGTATCCAAACTTTAGAAAAGTGTCATTTGCACTCAGCTGGATCTGATTCCAGTGTGAGCCAGATGAGTTCTGGCTGATCACACGATATTCTGACTGTTCTCCATTCAGATAAGATATCCAGGTGCAGGTCACATGTTAACACCAGGTGGAAAATGGGTCTTAACATTTCTAACTTTCAGTTCATCCCAGTTAACAAACCAAAGTCAAAATTTTTTTACAAGAGTTGGCCTGCAAAGTCAAGTATACAGCCCGAAATCACACATTTGTCTCAGGGGGCTTAAAGTTACGCTGTACTGCCAATTAGGAATTTAATTAAACAAGACGTTCATTACCAAGCTCAAGTGCAACCCTGACACTGTTGATGACAAACATCAGCTAAGTTAAGTTAAAGCTGTTAAGTAACCTGTCTGATGACACACATATACACATGCGTCACTGGCTTTGAACAGTCAAAGCGGGAGGTGGACTGCGAGTTCTGTGTGTGTGTGTGTGTGTGTGTGTGTGTGTGTGTGTGTGTGTGTGTATACTGTGCAGGAAGACGTAATGGAATGAACAAGCGCTTGGTTGCGCATATGTCCGGGCTTGGCTGACACACACGCATTACCACACACACAGCTCTCAGATGACCAGATAAGTGAGTAGCACTGCACCAAAGCACATTCATAATAGATAAGACTGGATGGAAGGAGGAGGACGAGCAGAGGAGGTGCGTGGGGAATGGGGGAGGGGGGGGGGGGGCAGGGACCAGGGGAAGCCAGAAGCCTTCAAGAGCAGAGGCGAAGGTACAAAGCGAGGGATGGAGTCGGGATAAAGGATGGAGAGAATCCCCTCCCGCCTGCTTCTGGGATGAGGATGAGGGAATAGCTGTCTATTTTTGCTCTGATGTATTCTAACACTGACTTCCCTCCTCTCCGGCTTTCTTTCCTCACTCAGATGACCCAGCAGATGTCAGGCATGGCCATGAGTGGCGGAGGGCCGGCGCAAGCCACTTTCAACCAGTCAGGGGCCCCCGCGGCTGGTTGGCCCGCTGCTCCCCCGGCGGCTTCTGGCCAGACCCTCAGCACTCAGCTGTGGAAGTGACGAGCGGTGGGTCCGGAAGATGAGTGGGGGGAAACTAGAGCGGTAATATGGCAACAAAAATGGCCAGATCTGCTCCTGACCCGCCCGTCTCCTCACAGCTCCGTATAAAGAACGCACAGCGGGGGTAGTTTGACTGCCCCTCCCACACCCTACACACCTACAATGTGGTTTCTTTAAAAAGCCAAGATGAAATCACACTGGATAGAGTGCAGGGAAAAAAGAAAGACTGGCAGCTGTCGTTTCCCGTCTTTATTTCTACTTACCTCTTCCTTTAGGTGTTGTCTGAAGAAAGAGACAAAACAGCAGAATCAGAAAAGAAAGCTGCTGGATCAATAACTCCAGGTGTCTATTCTACTAATATAATATCATTACCAAAATGGATAGTTAGTGAATAGTATTTCAATACGTGCAGTAGATATGGCTATCTTGTGGTTGGTCTTTGCTACCCTGTCCTCCCACCTCTCTCTGCTGTGTATATTGTAACCCCTCCCCCACCCATCCTCTCCTCTCCCTCCCCCTCTCTATAGGGCGAGCTGAGGCTCGTAGCAGCTAATAGTCTGAACAGTACTGTATTTATGTGAATAAGATGTGAACCTTCCACTTTTTCAGAGCCATAGAAGACTTGATGACTTTTTTTGGTTTGGGTTGTCTTCATAACGCGACACTCATTATCACAACCGCTTGAGGTTAGATTTTTTTTCCCTCAGCAGTGAACCGCTCATCAACGCTACAGCAAAGATCACATACACTGGTGGGGGTTACAACAACCTTGGGGTTGGGTCAAAAGATGCACCTGATGGCTTGCAAAGTCATTAACATAGAAAATAGAAGAAGAAACATTTCTCATTTTTCATTGTAATTTTTCTGAGTCTTTGCTTTTTTCATTGTGAAATACTGGAGTGTCTTGCCTCCTAGAACTCTGACAACTATTCAACAATCGTTAGAGAGGGGAACATCACTCTTTGAACTTCTTTTTTTTAATATTTCACATCTGTAATCATTTTTCCCCACAAATGCAAAAAGACTAAAACATGACTGAAACATCTATATTTGAAGGCCTACATTAAAGGTTTAAAAAAAATAAAATAAACAACTGCTCTGCCTGCAGCGCTGTCATTGTTATGCATAGTCAAAACAATATAAGCCTATACAGCGAAGGACTGTCAGTTTTGGGAAATACTCTTTGTAACGAAGGGCGAGAGCAGTCAACCTACCCGGACTCAAGTCCAGGTCGACCAAACGTGCAACTTTGACCGCAACAAACAGCACCCTCATTCGCTTTCTTGATGAGAAGATTTGATTCGATTAGATTAGAAGTGATACCACTGTCATGTCTGTCTGCTAGGTATCTAGCTCGATCTGGGCAGCGGTTAGCTTAGCATAGCATAGCATAAAGACTGGAAGCATGAGGAAACAGCTAGTCTGGCTCTGTCCAAATTTTTAAATTATGCCTACCAGCACCTCAAATTAATCATTAAATGACACTTTATATTGTGTTTTATTTAATTAATGTAAAAAAAAACAACATTCGGAGTTCGAGGCAGTTATGTGTTGGAACTGGGGAACCAGTGATATTCCGGTACACTGGCTGTGACAACACTATTTGGCCAGTTGATGTTGGTACTTTAAATATTGAAGATTGAGATGAAAATATCGGCCCAATCCTGTTTCCCTTACGGCAAGCTGGTTAAAAACAACCTAAAACTCCAAATGTCAAGGATTCCCTTTAAGTAATTGCTGGGCAGCCCTTGTGTCCCCTGGGTGTCTTTGGTAGCCATGCTGTGGCGTTTTGAAGTGTTTTAAAACCAAACGAGCTGGGTTTAGTGGAAACTGGGCTCCGACCCAGTTAAGACAGTCCTTGTTGTTGAAATGAGCCATTTCCACAGCTCTCCCCAAGGCAAATTAAAGCACTACTGGAATCCCAGCTGTTTGTCTTTACTGCACTTTAAATAGCAGAGCAGGTACCTCCTGTCTCGCTGTGTTGTGGTTTCATTTCAGAAAATTATTGTGTGGGTACAGCAGGGACGAATGAACAGTCAGTTCACTTCCAACTGCACGGTAGGATTTCTACAGTCTTTTACTTTTTTAAACTGAGTGAATGTGACACCCAAAACATTGCTCCCTTTACTTAGGATGCTATAACCGTATGTTCTGCCATCCGCCATCTTTATTGTGGTGTTTTGTTGTGTGCAGTACAAGAGAAGCACAGTTAGTCTGAAGCAAATAAACCTGGATGACCAATAAGAGGGCTAGACTGGCAGGGCGAGGAACAGGAGTGGGCACTGGTTGCAAAAGGGGACTTGTATGAAAACGCTGGATAGGTCCCCTCCCCACTGTCCAGTCTGTTTATTGGGATTAAGAACAGAGGAGCAAGAGTGGAAATGAACAAACATACATACGCACACACACAAAGTTACGATCACACTGCCGAGCGCCGGCGATGCAGAGATTTATGTCCGTATGCACAGGGTCCCTCTGCCATGCAATAACTGTAGCACTCTCATGTGGTTAGTGTGAACAACACATTAACATATTCAATAAATGTAATGTCCTCCAGGTTTATTTCCAATGTGTTTACATTTTCTGGTGCCTAGTACAGAGGAGGAAAAAAAGTGGTATCCGTGCATTACAAAAAAAATATCCAGGAACTTTTCTGTGTTCATCTTTGTCCAATGACTCTTTCAACTGTAAAAGTACTGTTTGATCTTTTTGGAATTTTATTGGTTTGCTCCTTTTTTCTGTTCCAAGTTTTACAGAAGGGTCATTTGAAATAAAGGCTGTTGGATCCTGGATTGAATCTTGTTTGTGTTTTTTTTTCCCCTTGTGTTTACATCATACACCAACACAGTCCCCTCTAAACTTCAGTGATCGGGACAATACCGCCGTCTAAATACACTGAAGAAAATGGTTCACCTTTGAGCTGCGAAACTAGCGGCCAGTCTCATGTCCTGCTCAATTCATTCCTTTTTTATTCCTCCGCTGGCAGGTGAGTTTTCTTTGTTGTCGGCCCATGGACTCTACATTATTGATGGCAGCTTGTCAGGAGAGATCTTAGTTGTTACTTCACTCAGGCCGTTTTCAAACCTGATCACATTCTTCACTCACGCAGAGTAGGAGAGGAAACGGTAAAGGTTGTTCCAGTCCATTACATGTGATCGATCCGGAGTGTTGTAAAGGAGAATTACAAAGCATTTATGCATCAATGAATCATTACCACATTAACTCTGAGACATTGATCTGACTAATTTAAACAAAGACCAGAGGCAGGAAACCTTGCTGCTTCTGTCAGCCTCTGATTGGCACTTTATAGGTATGAGCCTCTGAAGAGGGGCACCAACAGTAAAATGGTCCTGGGTTTGATTCCCAGGCGGGGCAAGGCTTTTCTGTGTGCAGTTTGCACGTTCTCCTGTGGTTCCTGCGGATACTTCGGTTCCCCCGACCATCAAAGCATTACATTAATTCTCCTGCCAGTGTCCTTGACCAAAGCACTGACATAGAACTGTAGTTGGTCCCCGGGCGCTGCACACTGGCTGCCCACTGCTGCTCCTAATACTTCAGATGGGTTAAATGCAGAGAACAAATTTCGCTATGCATACTGTACTGTGGACTGATTTGATTTGAGCATGCTGTTCTTCCAGAGCAAACACACCGGAAGCTTGCATGTGAAAAGCTCATCCAAAAAAAAAGTTCTCTTCCAAACATTTATTTTGCTCAGTGAAGAGGTGTGAAGGTGAGATGAGGATAAACTGCCAGTTTTGTGTGCATGATACTAGATTTCAGACGTGGTTAGCCTAGCTCAGCGTAAAGACCGGATGCAGGGGGGAAACAGCTGGCTCTCTGAAAGGTTCAAAAATACATCTACCAATGCCAAGCTAATTAACACGGTGAATCTAGTTTGTTTAAAAGGTTAACAACAATCGAAATGTAACATCACATCACAATTTGTGATTTTGCAGGGGAGTTACATGTTTGTAATTACGCAGTTTATCTTTCTATCTGGTACTGAGCATAGCATGACTGCCTGACTGTTGCTGCACCCAGCTGTTGGTCCAAAATAAATAGTTACACCACGTAACTTCCATTAAAACCACACATTGTCATTTAATCTTTCTGCTTACGTACAGATTAAAAGAGTGTGATCAAACATGAATATGTGCAGGTAGGCATATTCTTGAACTTTGGTGAGAGGCCAGGCTAATTGTTTCCAGCCTTTATGCTAAGCTAGCTTTATGCTATCAGTGTCCTGATACCAGCAGCATACTTGCTGTGACATGGAATAGTTATCAATCTTATTATCATACCAAAAAACAAACAAAAATAAAAACGAATACACATTTGTTGTTAAAGAAACATCATCACAATACCACTGTCATAAGATATAGGCAGTTATCTGGACCACAAGCCTTGTTTGATTTGGTAATTATATCACGGTATCACAGTTAATTTGACAATGATGTATTAATGAATATCAATGATGTTAATGATTCTCATGGCACTTTTCAATTCAACATTATATTTTTTTAACATCAGCAAGCCATGGATGGAGGAAATGAACAGTGCAAGTCATCTCAGTTTGTAAAATGAACAGTGCTGTCCGACTCTCACTGAGCACGTTTGACAGACAGCCAGAACTCATGCAGCTCATCAGAGTCTGTGTCCATCATGAACAGATTGTATTAACCCGATACGGAGAGAAAGCAGGGCGCTGTATTTAGTCCCAGCCAAGAGATGATGGCCAGCCACAATCAGCTTCTGGTTTTTGGGGTCCTCCTCTCACACCTCAATGACAACAGTGTCTTTCCGATGTTTGGGTTCATTTGCGAGGTGTGGCTTCTCTGTGCGAGTGTGCCATACCAGCACCTGAAAAAGAGAGGATGAAGAAGAATGAAAGAATCCGCTAACAGTGGAAACGCTGGGTACTAAATAAAGAATGAACAGGAGGTCATGCTTGGATAAATGCAACACAGATGCAGGCGGACGGCAGAGATTTACTGATGTACCATGTAGGATCAAAAAATTCCGATGATTAAAACCACAGATACCTGGTATCCTGTGCTTTCAGAAAAATAATGGGACACTGAAAACGGCAGGTTAGGGGACCATTTGGGTTTATTACAATATTCAATCAAGTTTAAGGTACCCAGTGGAGATTTGTGGACACTAGTAGCCAGGCCCAGTTACACGAGTGTGCAAAAGCATGCATTGCACCTTCAGTTCAAGTTGCTTCAATTTAAGCTTGTGAAGCTAAGGCTTTAATGTTATCTCAAAGGTTGAATTCTTATTTAGTTCTTGTGATGTTTGCTTGAAATCTAAAGTTTAATATATAAAATGGACTCATGTCTTCTGAAGTTTCCGGGTTCTCATGCGTGTTCATGTTTATGCGACAAATGGCTGTCAACAATAGCAAACCGGTGTAAGTATAAAAGCCAGAAGGAATGCTTGTATAGTGTGTTGTAATGACAAGGTAGTGGTCATAGTGAGTGAAACTGTGATCTGAGACATTGTAACATGTGTTTTGTATCTGGAATTGTTCATTAGCCATGTTTGATATCTGCTAAGATGAATGGACTCTGAACAGCAGTACAACAGATGTTATTCTGGGCCAAAGACTGAAATACAACTCTGGAAACAACACTGGATATCTCCTGGATATCTCACTGCAAAAGTGTTACTGTATTCACACAGTATTTACAACTTTTTCCAGCATAATCTGTTCATCGGGGACCAAGCTCAGGACCTGTAACACCTGCACTATTTGTCATTGCTGTTGCTTGGCCTGCACTGTTATACACAGAAGAGACATCCAATTTGGTGGTAAAGAATGAATGTACCTTTAATTGCTGTGATCTAGGAATGAGGCTAAAAAGTCCTATGGTAAAAGGGACAAGCAGGTTAACCCCAAGGTTAGCCAAACTTATTTGGAGGAGAACACGAAGGCCAACAGTAACAATATTACCCAAACTGTTCTGAAACAGAACCCAGGACAGTCCGACCCGATCCAAATAGACCAGAGAATAGTCATACCCAACCTAAAAACAAGGCCTACTACATGAAAACTAGTAGAAGTATGATGTGATCGAAAAAGTTAAAAAAAATAATGTAAATTTACCTGCACTTCACAGATCACACTCTGTTTCCCATCAAAAGACACATTTTTGTCCTGTGATGGTAACTACATGTGATCAGAGCTGATAAGAGGTTCATTCAGATCCACTTGGGTATCAGACATATTGACACAAAGATCAGAGATCTGCAGAATAGCGCATGCTTAAGTGCAAATTTTACAGATTGACACCTGTGGTAAATATGGGAGGAGCCTTTACTGGCTACATATTGGACTAAAGCCAGCCGGTAGATGTATTTCCCTCGTTGGAAAGACTTTTTGAAGTAAAGGCTTCATTCCTTGATGATGTTCTGATGAAATATCTGTCAAATGAAAGACATTTGCTGTAGTCTTTGAAACAGAGATTGCATTGTATCCTCCTGCTGTTGAATTTAATGCTCACCAGTCTGCCAGGAGGGATTCCACACACAGGAGACACCTCCTGAAATGGATCAAATCAAAGCATCACGCACCTCACTGCAGCTGTTTGCCTTGTGTTTGCAGCCAATTTCACAGCAATATATTGGTGAGAAAACACTGTTTCTATTTTGCAACGGATGCAAAGCAGTGATATTTTCTTTGAGAGAGGGACGAATTTAATTCCTAAGAGATTCAGGGGAGGTTATGCGGATTAAGAATGTTTTTTTTTGTCAATAGGTAATGAGCTTATAATATGCATGACATTTCTGGGTCCAAAGCAACACACACACACTCACAGAGGCATGATTTATTGCTGGCTGTGAACACTGGCGTTGTTTCTGAGCTACTTCAGGTGGAACATGTCACTTCCTGCACACTCTGCTGCTAATTGGCCCGCTTTGCATATCTAACGAGGCTAATGTAGCAGCCACTAAAGCATCACTCCGAGCGGTGGGGAAAACAGTATGAAATGCGTGTGTCTGTGCACATGCGCGCACACGCACTAATTATGCAGTAGGAGTGCCCCCCACCCCCCATTCCTCTGGACTCACACACCTCTCTCCCTCCTTCTGCAGGGCTTTCTTTCTCCCAGCCTGCTCTCCTTTTTCCTCATCCATCACGTCCACTTTTTCTCTTTCGGCTTTGCTCTTGTTTTTACCTCTTAGTCTGCTCTCACTTCTCTTCCTCCCTCAGGCAACTTTGAGACAAAAGGCTTTACCAGGTTAGAGCTTTTTTTTTGCCTTAATAACATCAGGAGAGGACAGGCCTGTTTCTCCCCATCAGAAGGAGCAATTTGTGGAGAAGCAGTGGATGGACAATTGGGTAGCAGCAGTTTTCGTTCATCTTGGAAATTAAATTCCAGTTTTTAGCAACTTGGGTCTTAATTTTGAAGCTTTGGCCTTCATTTTAATCAGTTATAAAAAATATTGTACTCACTATATATATATATATATATATGTAGTATATAGATGTAGGTTAAATTAAATTTATTTCTAAGGAAACATAAACACAACAACATTTGGTTATTAAAGAAGAGTGACCCAAAATATGTACTGAGTAGCATTTTACAGTTGTCTGTGTTGTCTGATGGACAAATTAATTATGTATGAGACACTGTTTTAAATCACCTCAAATACATCTGAAGCATTTCTGTACCACAATTTCTTCAACAGAAGACCTACCTACAATATATCTGTATTACGCTAAGATGAAGGATATTTATCAGTCCAGCTCTAGTGCTTACCAAAGTAACTGCTGAGATCTGGGGTGATTACACAATCCACTTTATTTGGACATAAGACTTAGTGCAGTTGAAGTTGGTAATAATCCCTCATTGCACAGGAAAACTGTGTGCACACAACTAGTTCAAAGACGAATCAGTCAGTCAGTAAACTCTAATGGATGTTTACAACTGACAGTTCAGCTAGTAATTTTACTGTTAGCCTTGGTTTTCTCCACCAAACAAGTTTGCTACACTGGGTGTTTGTTTTAAGTCTGAGATCTCAGCAATAAACTTGATCAGTATGATTACTTTTGCCACAAATTTTTTAAAAATTCAACCTACCATTCAAACCTGGGGGGAAAGTAAATATTCATATTGTCCCTCTGATCTTTCCGTCTGCAGCTTACCCCACCACTCACTTATACAGTACATACTGTAACTGTTTAGCACATGTAAATCTGATGTAAATATTTTGCATATTGTATTTTACATTTATATATATATATATATATATGTATGCACAAAGACACAGAATTCTTTCCAAATTCCTTGTATGCGTAAATCTACTTGGCAATAAAGCTGAATTCTGTATCTGATCAGTAAACTCGTCAATTTTTCTCTTTGCTAACGAGGAAATTAGCATGTGGCATCTAAACAATTACACCATCATTAGTAGCTTTCGATCATATCACATCTTTATCTGAACACTTTAATGACTTCAGACTGTCAATAGCCGTTTCCAAGGTGCAAAGAACAACATTTCAATCTCAAGAACCAAGTTGTTATAAATGATGGGTCCCTTAATGGGACAGTGAGGGAAAAATGCAATCAAGTCCATTTATAAATGCACTCAAGATGCTTTGAGGCTCAGATCACCCAAACCAGAGCTTGCGGCGGTCAGATATGCATTTAACCACATTATTAAAATAGAAATTAAGTTTAGCAGCAAACCTGAGAGCCAATTCAAATTTAATAGACAGCAATATAGTCTTTCAGTGCATAGCAGCAGATGTCCCTGTGTCCATTTTCTTGCATTGTCATTGAGCCTTTCTTCTTTTTAAACTCCACCTTCAATCAATTCATCTGCCTATTCCCTTTTCTCCACACAGGCGTTAACTCTCCCTCTCTCTCCTCTTCCTCCTGTGCTATCATCTGTCTCCATCTGTTCCTGCCTTCCCCCTCTTCTCTTGTCCTGTCACTGCTGTCTGTTGCCATTACTCTCCTGCTCTAACTACATTACAGCTCCTGTCAGTCGTCTCCAGATACTGACCCAGCCATCAGATGAGCATTTCTGCCCTCCATTGTCAAGGTCGGGATTCAGGCTCTGTGATCTGATCCTAGATACCTTCCTCAAAGTGGACAGAGCCTGGAGTTAGGGTGTGTCACAGCTGTTGAGATCAGCCTAAACTAAATAAAAGTGGTTTAAAATGTAACTGAAGCTTGAAAGTTTTTCTGGGTTCAGAATATACGATATCAGCCTGACATTCGTATGACGCCAGGAGTGAAAAATGGGGTTGGGTGCAACAACTGATTGATTTATCTTGTGTAGTGTATCATAGTGGACGGCAACAGTGTGCAATTTTTTCATTTTTCCCCCCTTTAACAACAAATTCCACAACGTCTTCCAAAAGTTGAGCAATAAGAGCACAGAACGCTCTACTGTGAACATGCGAAACAGAACTGTCGCATTGTTGTTACTGGCAGTCTGTCCATAGGACCGCCTTCACAGTCACGTCAGGCACGTCGTGAAAGAAGTAAGCTTGTTCATGTAGCCTGCCATTCCTCTGATAACTTAGTAGAAATGAGGACAATGGTATCTTATTCCTATCTTATCTTTTATCTTCAATGAAATGTCACCTTGGTTCTTGAGGAGAAGTTGGATGGNCCTGTAAGGTGTGAGTCTGTTTATAAAACCTTCAACCTTCAATTCCCTCTCAAAATGGACTCTGTAGGAAAATCCTATTCTTCTAAGGATCTAAAGAAAGCTTGATTGATTCCCCAAAAATACTATATTCCTAACAAGATTAAGTCTACTTTAAGGCGATGAATGCACATTTGGGGAAATTCATCATTAATTTTCTTGTCAAGCGTTATATGAAAAGATTGATACCATTCTCATCAATTCAATATAAAGCTTACCCCAGCATTAAGACTGGAAACAGCTATCTCCCTCTGTCCAAAGTTCAAGACTCCTCCTGTAAAGCCGACTAATTAACACGTTATCCCATTTATTTAATCTGTTCAAAAGCGTAAATGTTAAAGACAATAAGATGTAGTTTTATGTTGGACTATGTTAAAACCATAAATTGTTATTTTGACTATTTACAGCTATATACTATTAATCTATGACTTTTAAAAAAGAGACAATTTATTGTAATGACAATTAGTGTAATGAGCTTTCGAGATATTGTTTGGTGGATTTTGAATTTAGGACAGAGCCAGGTTAGCTGTTTCCCCCTGTTTCTAGTTTTGCATTGTATTTAAATATACAATGCAAAACTTTCTGGGTCTCTCTCTACTCCTCGTATCACTCCGCTAAGCTCTACCTACCAAACCCACAAGAATGAGGTTGTGAAACCTCATCCCGCGTAGGGCTCCCTCTCCACAGCGTGAGTCTCACCAAGACCTCAGTCCCTCTCGCCACTGCCCTGCCAACACTTTGCAGCACAGGGCAGAGAACCCCAGGCTTCAGAGGCAACTGTGATTGGCGGTTGTGGCTCAGGTAGAGGTAGGTAGAGCAGGTTGGCTGTTAATCGGAAGGTTAGCGGTTCAATTCCCTGTTCCCCCCGGCTGCATGTCGAAGTGTCCATGGGCAAGACATAACAACTTACAGCGGGACGACAGGCTAGTACACCACTGCCCCCCTCTCAAACGTTATTCCCCACTGTTTGTCATCATGCCTCTTTGCCACTCGATACGAGCACCATGGCACTGAGCATAATGAGGCTGAAGCTCTGTGTGAAGCCTGGACGTGATCACACCTGTGTTGTGGACTATGTGCTGTTTTTGGCGGAGGAGGGATGGTTGTTTTGACGTGGTAGCGGTGAACATTTGCAAATGGCATTAAGTACAGTAGGAGGAGCCGGGGGAACCTCATTTCATTCACAGATTATCTGTCTCATGTACTACTGTCAGGGTAAAGCAACAGTTTGGGCAAATATGACAGTTAATATAACAGTTATTCAAAAAACTCCCTTCTGCAGCTTTAACTCTGGTCAAGAAAGCAAATAGGGGCTTTTCTAAAATTATAAAACTATTCCTTTAAGGTTCTTTATGACATATATCCATCTTAATCCCATTCTGTCTCAGTTTGTCTGATATTTGTGGATTTTGCTTTAAAAAAAAGAGAAACTGATACTCTGATCTTTCTTTAATGAAAGCATCATGGTGAAGGTTCTTCAGGATTATGTTAGCTTATTCTTAATTCTTAATAAAAATGTGCATTATAGGAAAAATGATATTGATTGAT
Organism: Lepomis gibbosus; assembly: GCA_029875015.1. NCBI lineage: Eukaryota > Metazoa > Chordata > Actinopteri > Centrarchiformes > Centrarchidae > Lepomis > Lepomis gibbosus. The sequence goes on along the minus strand of JAPMOB010212002.1, from coordinate 11,648 downwards.
CTGAACTATTGGTATTTTTTGTTATTTTACTTGCAACATTCCTTCCTCACAAAAAAATATTAAAGCTGGACTATACCTTTATTTATTTATCTATTTTTAATGGTATCTTTGCCGTTTGTGCTTTAATTGACAGTGACCATAGAGAGAGAGAGACAGGACAGGCAGGGGGGGGAGAGGGGATGACATGCAGCAAAGCGCCTGGGTCGGACTCAAACCCACGCCGCTGCGTCTGGATACGTGGTGCAAGCTTACCAGTTGAACTACTGGGGCACCCTGAACCTTCATTTATTCTTAGTAACCCAATAGCCCGACAATTGTGAACTTACTATGACGTGTCACATCTTCTAACTGCACGCCAGTGGCTTTATGAGTGATGATGTCACATCCAGTTGCTTTTCTAACTGACGTGATAGATGCTGATACAACATCCTCTTGTCTGTGTGGTGCAGGGTGGTGACTGATGATGTCACAGCCTGCTAATGGCCTATATTAATATCAGCGGCAGGGCACCTCCATTAGTGTAATGGGGCTGATAATGATGATGATAGTTTCAACACAGAGCTGTCTGCAGCGGCAGCATCAGCCAGCGTTAAATGATGATCCAGCAGCTCCGGGGGTTTTATCCTATTCCCTGTAGGAAACATGTAGCCATAACCACCCAGGGACTTACAGTGCAACAATGTGACCTGCACACGTACGGTGAAAGACTAAATTTAGATTTCATATTTGTTGATGTTAGGTGAGGCAGCTGTTTGCTGCACTTTTCTCCACAGAGACTGAAAACACTGTTTATAGTGGAACGGAGGGATAGAAGCAGCATGGTGATTTGTCTGGCATAAAATAATTTTACTGGCCTAAATATTTCTCAACAAAACTGAAAACCATAGCCGTCCTGGTTCCCCCTTAGATGATGCTATGGTCTGTCACACCACACAACTCAAACATGCTGGACTGAATTAACAGTCAGGCGTTGTGTGAGCCTCACCATCAGCAGGGGTTCAGCAGGGAAATCCGACTCTGATATTATATTACAAGAATGCTAAAACTCTATAACACAGCAATACAAAACAATAAATTGGGCTTCTTAGTATTAGAATGTAAATCTCCTTTCTGTGTAAACTCCTGATATAGTAACTTAGTAAGGTAAGTTAGGCTCAGATGTGATCCACTCTCTCGCTTTTTGAAACTGAGGGCTATGCTGCTTAATTTATCAGCAAGATAACTATCGTAACGTTAACTAGCTAAGTTGAATCTAAATACCAACATTATACCTTTCTAATCTGTCTTGGTCGCCTAACTTCCCTTTTTCAGCATCGTGGATACATTCATTTTTGTCTGAACCGTACTGCAGGAGTGGACTAAACACTGAGCACCTTTCTGGTGGCGGGGTACCAGAGAGGCTCTGTAGTGAAATGGTCTGATGAAAAAAAATTGTCTGTGAACAATAATAATTTACTTATGATGCTTATAGACAGGTTTCTGTGCAACGTCGTCACCGAGATGCGCGCGCTACCAGGGGGCAGAAAGCAGCGCTCTGTCTTCGCAGCGTATCAGTTTATACGGTATATCTCACAGAAGTGTTGGGCAAATTACTCAGAAATGGTGATGACTTACTTTTTACTTATTACTCATTTAAAAAGTAACAATATTACTTTACTTATTACTGGGTATTAAAAGTAATTAGTCATGTTACTCGTTAAGTTACTTTCAACCAGCGCACCCCATCCTTAAAAGTGATGGGAAACCTGTTCAGCAGCACATTTTAGAAATGAATCCACTTTACTGGAACAATTAGCAGACAGTTAACCTGAGGAGTCAATAACCAGCCGAACACTACAGCCTCTCAGACCAGGGGACGGATGCTGAATCATATGCTAAGGAAGTGGGCTATTTAAAAATAATTCATAATTCATAACAGCATCAGTATGATTTTTAACAAGCATTATGTTTTTTAACTCCACTGTCTCACGTTATGAAAATCAAGCTAGTGTCTGGACTTCAGAACTAAGGTTACTGTTTTGCACATGCGTTCATAAGAGAAGTATTCAGTGCTTTTACAAAACACAGAATGTTGCTTAACGCCACTCTCTCCTGCCGTGTGGATGCTTCACTGGCAGTAGAGGCCGGAGTTTCTTTCTACAGGCTCAGTGGAAGTGGAAGACAATGTTCTTTGCATCTCTGAGTGTCACACAGCTAGGCCAAATGGCAGTACTCACTTTACCACAGTAGAGTTTTGGAAAGAACGCCTCTCTCCCTCATTCTTCCATCAGCCTTTTGGCTAGCAGCTGACTTGAACAACATTATGTCCGGCTTTGCTAACCTGCAGCGCGGTCGCGCATGTTACATTAATATTCAAAATGAAACACAAACAAACAGATCCAACTCTGAAATGGCAGTTTATTATTAAGTCAACAAGATTTTACAAACAATGTGTAATCTATGTTGATTACAGCGGTTGACTACAGTCTACTTACCGGCTACTGAAGTTCTTTTGCCCCCTGGCTGCGTGTGCATCCAGTAGTGTTTGTATACAAACCTGTCTATAACTTAAAAATTTGAAATTGCAGAGAAAACTCTGCCAATGTTAGGGCCCTGTTCAACTGTTTGTTCAACTATCCCCACACTGTAATGCCCCTAACAAACAGTGGGGCTCATATACTTGGAAGCGTGAATGTTCTCAACAAATGTCACAGCAAAATCTGCAGCCTCAATTACAAGTTATCCTGTTTGTGTAATAACATTGTTGCCTAGGGGTGAAGTACATTTCTAAAAAGTCTGGAAATTACATTTGAGTTATTTTGTCATGAAACAGTTTTGACCTGAATCTGGTACTAAGAAAAAGGTGATACGGTCAGCAGAATCATTTAGAATAACCCTTTGGGAATCGAGAATAGCCATACCAATGTGGCAATGTGGCCATTAATTGTTGCTGTTTTTGGTCTTTATTAAAGAGCCTCTCCCTGGTTTCAGACCAGACTCTGAATTGCGGCCTACATCTAGGTCTTGTGTTGTGATGCCTGACCAAGCCAATCACACCTTTGGAGGCAGAGTTAAGAACGGGAATGTCAGTAGTGACAGAAAAATGGCGACAAGCATGAATACATTGATACAGCTATACATACTTTTGTTAATGGAATCACAATCTGAATATTTTAACCAAAGTTGTCAATGCGTTCATGTGCTGACAGTGACAATGATGTGATGAATCCGATGGTCACTTATGATTGGTTAGCACAAAGTAATCCCTCCTCCCAAACAAGAAATTGCGGACTAACTTCACCATTGCTACAAAACAGTTTCAGAAAAGCAATTTAACAATTGAACAAAATCAAACAAAAAGTGCACATAAAATTTCCACTTGCAGATTTGGTGCATGTTTGGAACAACTGGGGACACTGAGCTCACGTACTCTTTTAAAAGGTAAAAACGTAATAGAATCCATTTCTCACAAAAAGTTCTTTAAGGCAGCTCTGTGATGGTTGTCAAGAGGATGAGTGGCTTCATAAAGCCATGTGCCAAAAGGGGCTGTGGTGATTTGAGATGAGCTGCATCGATCTAAGCTGTCTAAGCACACAACTAGAATTTATAGCGCTATAACGCCATTTCTATCCAATTGAAGCTGTGTGTGTCTAAGTTTAGCCTGTGCCACCAGCTTAAAGCATGAGTCATGCTGTCAATAGCGGGGAGAGACGCCCCATGGTTAGTTACCACTGTGATGGTAGCCATTATTATGACTGTAGTTTAATATCTGCCCCAGGCACGCACACAAACACACAAGTGCTAGATGAAGACAGATAAATTTGGCTTTTGTTAAAACCCTGGTCTGTGTCTTCCTCCACCAATATGCAGGTTAAAGGCCTGTTCAGACAGAGCGCACTTTGCAGGCTGAAAAACGTGGCGTACTGTCATTTTATATGAACACTACAATAAAAAAGCAAAATCAGCTGGCCTTATTCCAACTCTCTATATATGTGTGTTTGTGTGTGTGTGTATATGTGTATATATGTTTGTTTTAACATCACTGTTGTATTTTGGGTTTAGGCTTACCCTAATGTTTATGTTTATTTAACAGCCTCGACTTTGTAACTAGCAAAACATTACAATGACAATGCTGATGAAAGTAAGCTAATGTTAGATTAACACAAACAACAAACTGGATACAACGATTGGCAAAATCATATAACTCTGGGTATCCAGCAACACCCACCACTAGTTTGTCCTCCACAGTTGTCATCTGATTGGACAGTTGAAAAAAACACCAATGACATCGGGCACTTTTCTGCTCAGAGTTTAAGTTTTTTCAGCTCGAGGCAGAAAAGACACTTTACAGAATACAAACTGCATATTGGCTTATTGTTTAAATGAAAGCTTAACTGTAGACATGACCTTTGACCCTTAAAACACAAGTGTAAGGTAAGTTTGCAGGGATCTATATTGGATCTAAACCAAAAGTGGTTAGGAACTATCTTAAATTTTTGTCATTTTTTTCATGTTTCAATAAAAACATGCAAGAAATATATATAACCTTTTGACCATGTAGCTAAAATAATCCAATAAGAACTCACAGTTTGTGTTTGAACCCTATATTTGAGTCTAAATTAAATCTGCATAAATGGTGATGGTCTGGGTGAAAATGAATAGTGAAAATAGAACAGGAGGTTTCAAACAGTAAAGCAAATACAAGTCAGAGCCCATTGTGCATTATTTTCCTGCTCTGCACAACTAATCTGGTGAAAACTGATGAAGAAGTATCTACACCTCTGTGTTTTTAGCCCTTGGCCTATTTGTTTACATTTTGACAAATGTGTATCATGTAAAGTCCTGCTGCTTTGGCTGCTGTTCACACTGTGCAGGCAGGCAAGATCTAAAGTCTGCCTGTGTATACAAATTTACAGACCTTTATTCTTGATGACCTTTTGTATCTGTTCAGAGCGATCTCTTTATAATAGAATATAGAACAGAAATGAATACTGGCAGTCTGTGTTTGCAGAGCACAATTGGTTAATGTCCTTCCCTTGAAGCTGTGAGCAGCAGAGACGGCCCTAGACTCGCATTGTTACAAAATACACAAATATTTCCAGTCTGTAGCCATGCTGACAGCGGTGCCTACTTACTGACCCGGGTACAATTATTGGCCTTGGGCTCCAACTCGGTGACCTTGGTGATCTGCTTGAGGAAGTCGGACTCCTGCATCCCCGGCTGGGATCCGCGCCGCTTGAACTGCGCCCGCGGGTTGGCCAGGATCACCTGGAGGTTCACGGCGAAACCTGAGGAAGAGAGAAGGCGCAAGGAGAGGAAGAGTGGGGACACAGGCAGAGAAACGTTGAGGAGGTTAGCCAGCATGGATTAAAAGCACATTATTAGTCTATTATAATCACAGCAGAAAATGATAGAGTGCATTAGTGTATCTAATGACCATGATATGGCTGATATGAAATCCCTTTACTACAGGGGTCTGCCATTCTCCTGCGATAATTGCATTGCAGATGAGAAAGTCAGGGGGAAGTCAAAATGCTCATGATGCCAGTGTGTTGTAGTAGAGGAGAGGTGGGGATTAATGGCTGGCAAACCAGATTTAATCAACCTGATTAGAAAAATTTGTAACAGTGGCACAAAATCTAACGCCGCGTAATTACTTTGTAAGCAGAAAGATATTGTCCTGCAAGCAGAAACGTGTTTGAAGGTCAAAAAGTGATTCTGATTGTGAGATTAGTGTTCAAAATATTCTCAGTTTAATTAATCCATGTCTTCACTTTTTATCCTTTAGGCAATGAACCAAACACAAAAGATGAAGCTAATCCCTCCTACTGCCATACTTAACGTCGCTCCCACCGGCGTGTATGTGGAGAAAACGTCATTCACACATCTGATGTGTCGTCTGACCCCGGGGCCAGAGGTCTGAAGGTGACACATGATGTTTCTTTTACATCTATTTGCCTCTACCTCTAGCTGACCCTTTGCTGACAGAGCAAAGTGCTCAGAGATGGAGCTGTGATGAGTAATGGTGGAAGAAAAAACTTGAAGAGTGCTTTGGAAAGAAATAATTGATCTGTGAGTGTTCCACTATGAATTCTTTAGACAGAAACTGTCTCCAGGTGAAGGCCTTTTCAGTGCAGTTTGGTGGCAAATACTCTGTTAAGTATCCCTTTATTTCCTGGCACTGAGCTACTGGCTTCTATTCTTCTGCCAGCAGTCTGCAGTTTGTCTGTGTTTGACGTGAATGTTATTGCCACATTAAGCCACTGCATGTTTATTAACTGATGCTCTTGAGATCCAGGCCTCTGTGGATCCCTAACAGTCTCAAGTTGTTTTGAACACATTAAACTGATGATTGTCAGAGCGCTTTTAAAGTTGCCAAATGCTGGTAATTGGCCCTCAGCTCTATATGATGGAACTGTGTGTAGCATTAGTTGTTCTGCGTTTCCACCAAAGGAACTATACCCCGGAACTAGGAACCTTTGGAGGAACTCACTGCGTTTCCACTGCAGGAGCCAGGGTCTAAATTTAGGTCTGGGGTCTTTATTTTACCCCCAAAAAGTCCCTACTCGTGGGGTAGTACTTTCCAAAATTACCTGTACTTTAGGGGGGTGGGGCTGGCCTTGCAGTGATTAGGAGTTGAGGCTACTGGCTTTAAATTGAGCA
>JAPMOB010211993.1:0-12140 GCA_029875015.1 Lepomis gibbosus | reverse complement strand
CTGACTCCTCGCAAGCACCTTTCTTTACATTTGATCCCTCGGTCTCTCAACGCCTCCGAGTGTGTATCTCTAAGGAGCTCAGTTTCCAAGGAAGTAACACATCAGCAGTTGTTTAGCTTACACAGAAATGTTTTCCAAGAAACTTGCCAGTTGCTGTTTTTCTCTGAAGTTCTTTGCACCCATCATGAGTTTTTACTGAAGAACTCTAAGGGTTGATTTTGACTAGATGCCAGCACTGGAAATGGAACCAAGTTTGAAATGATCGTTCTGACATAAAAAATTAAATATCTCAGTACTTAAGCAGAGGGCTACTGGCAAACAAGCGCAAGTTCACGCACATGAATGTGATCACACTCGTGGACAACATACACATCGCTGGAAATCTTCCAAGCAGACACTGGAGTGATGAAGGCCCATACCATGAAAAAAGAAGGAAGGAAAGATGAAAAACAAACTACAGCTTCAGCTAACATGTTTTAAATGTCAAAATCACATCATGACAAGTCTTTCATGCTGGAAGTATGCGTCACTTTATCTGGTTGATGTGCGGGAGGCCAGTGTATATTTGATCATCCGACCTGTTTTTACACCCTGCGCCACAGTGCCTCCTGCCTCAGGATGCCTCACTCACACATTGCGGTCTGTGCCACCACTTCCTCCCAGCTGTCTATTCACACAACTTCCTTCAGCACCCAATAACACGTTCCCCCGGGTGATCATACAGCAACAGTGTCACCAACAACAAGCTCAGACACTCTGTATAGCCCGTGTGCTGGCAGAGTGTGTGTCACACGCTGCCCTGATGTTGAAAAAGTGAGAACAAACAACCGCCTTCTATTCTGTAAACAGCACATATCACATCCAAGTGTGTCTGCTGGGCTTGATATTTCTGAGAAAATGTGTTCCCTTCGAAGAAACAGAAGTTAACAGGTTTGAGCCCATGCAATAGCCACAAATCATGAACATGATTTGAAAACATGAATTAAAGGTTATGCTATGTTCATTTGGCTGAAATTTGCACAGGAGGAGCCAGAATTGACCCACCACCAACCCTACAATAGACCTTTGTTGCATTGTGACTTGTAATAGCAGGAAATGCACAGGTGGAACCAACAGCACTAACAGTAGTTCAGGGTCCCAGTATGCAAGTAAGCCAGCACACACAATGAGGCAGTGTTAATGTTACCAAATACACATGCTTTTCCTGCTATGAGAATGTAAAAATGTCTGCCGTGCTCTACCACCTGAGCTGCAAACACCTGGAGACTACTAAAAGAAACAGTGAAAGATTGTGTTTTTCCTCTCCTTTGACAACCATTCCATAAACCTTATTCCCAAGGATATTCTGTTTTCAGTCATACTATGTATATCTAAATGTTTGTTAGTAATCTTTAAAAAACTGTTAATGGATTTCTGAAAAAAAAAGGTCGGAAAGTTAACACCATGGACCATGGATTTTGGTGTGGCTTCAGATACACATACGCTCCATGATTAACTGTCACTGTGTATTTTTTTCTATGTAGATGCAGATGCTGATTAAACTTGCTGATTAAATATCAGTAATATAATAAATTTAGTGGACGGTGCATATTAGTAAGTTGTGCCCTCTCTGAGGCCTTGTTTTAAAAGTACTGAAGAATTACGTGGATGACAAAAACATTCTCTGACCACATGGGTTTAAAAACACACAGACAAAGTCAAAAATCTATTGTGATCATGCTAAAAACAAGACTGTATTAAGCTCTTATTTTAAAAGTATAAAGTTTTAACTGAGAAGATACATCATAACTCCCACAGTACTTCAAACGTCCTCATTGTAGCAGTGCAGAAACATAATTAGTTGTTGTCACATTCTTCACTGCTACATGGCCTGACTAAACTCTATTCAGCACAACCAAACTCAGCCGTGGTCCTCATCACTAGTGCAGCCCCTGAAGTCTTACCGTTCCAGTGGTGTGCTGCCGTGGGGCTTTGTCTCAGCCCATCCAGACACCTGTCCAGAGCGTGCTGGATCCTGTCCTCTGTACACGAAGTGTGCTGCATCTTCACCACTCAGGTTCTGTGGAGGGACAGGAGACATAGCTGATGTTAAGTATCATAACATGGTACATAACTCCATTCCCATTCACGTGTTGTATGGAAGTCTATCTAATGTTATCTGTTAAGGTTACATGCACGCACGCATACAAACACGCTCCTCTCTTTTCATGGACAGTACGTGTTATCGTGTCTGTTTTGCATGAAGGCAGATCACCCAGTCAGTATGAAAATTAGTCTAAGATGATACACAAACCATAGAGGGACATTTCTAAGAGGGAGGAAAAACAGACACATGGTTGTACTGCTTGTATTGCTGTTTTGTTGCCATAGTTCCTGAAATGTCACATTTAGTACAACACATATGACTGCATGCCTGCCTCAAATCCGTCAGTTTTATGACACATTAGCTATCATATTCTGTTATATATTTAAAAACATATAATCGAACAACAACCTTTTCCTCTAGCTCCATGGCAGTTATGTCTTTCTAGACACTGCCACACACCAGAACAATTAGTGTAAAATAAATGATCAACAGCTTAAGATATACTCCTACTAGTACTAATTACATGATACAAGGGGGGTGAGTCCGTCTACTGGATTTGTGACATTTAAATTTTAGTCAATAAGCTTTGACAGCTGGACCACAGCAAATCAAAACAAGCCCACAATTTTCACAATATTACTTGTTATGGTAAGGTAAAACAGAAAAACAGCCCTTAGTGACTTCAGTTCAGTTGTTTCATTAAAGCAGAGTTGTGAAACAATGCTGTAAATGAGAGAGACATGACAAAAATAGTCAAATATGTAATTCCAGTATGACCACAACATTTTGAGTACATCATATCTTCACCACTGGGACATGCCAAATGTTACTGTGTTTCTCTATCAGTGCATTTGGCTGTTTTTTGTGCAGCATCTGAGGACAACCCAGGTGTGGCAAGTTGTTTCAGTTCTGTTATGAACACATCTCATCAGAAGCCACATGCATAACAAGATACCAGGGTAAGTCCCATTAGTGATTTTGAAGGGTTGAGTGACAGATTTAGAAATCCTGGTTTTCTTCATGGTAGATACAAAATAACATCTATGTTGACAGGTGTATATTGACACAGTTTGAAAGCTGTGAGCTCTGACCAACCAAAACCAAAAGTCAACCAACATTGCTACCCAAACCAAGGAAAGTATTGCGGTATGAACCCAAAAAAGAAATGCTCAAAATTTTACCACTTCTTCAACGGTAACTACAACACTGCAAGATTTTTGAAATCCCCTGAAAATTGCATATGTGTTTTTGTGGGGGGATTGCTTGCACCTGATACGCTCAGCCACAAAATCACCTGTGTAAAGACGGAGGTGGTGGTCAACACGATGTGTACAGTATGTTGCTCCACTGTCACCATTTGTAAGGGAACCCCCATGTTGACAAGCTCGTTAAGGTTTTGAGAGGTTTGACACTTGGTGACCTCAGTTAGGTAAATCTAGCGGATCTCCATCTTTTCCTAACATTCATATTAGGATTTCTGTTCTGTTTTGTTTTGATCTAGAAAAGGATTATTAAAGTGGCAGTGTGTAAGACTTTTGTGTTCAGACAGATACAGGACTTTAAAATGAATGTTTAATGAATATTCACTGGAATGTGGTCAGCAGAAAAGATACGTGGTTGCTGATAATGCATTATATTGCTGCTTGATATATTTTTAAAGCTCCTCTTACCTCATGTTAGAGTTTTTCAATGGAAATACAGTATATGCGTGTGCAAATACTGGGAAACGTCCAAATTTGAGAAGCAGAACAACTGAACTTCCCTAAAGAAAAGAGGGCAAAGCTTTTTAAAGAATTGCCTTTTCAGATATTGAGCAGCTCAGCAGTTTTCTCTTAGAGACATATATAACCAAATTCTCAAAATTGTTTATTTTATTACTCTGAGCTAAATGTACACATATACTGTACTTTCAATAATGACAAGTAAGTGTGTTTATTAAATGAGTCCTCACAGAGTTGAAGTCAGCGCACAGACAGAAATGAACAATGACATAAAAAATGTTTTTTGCCTGATTACATCTTCTCAAACTTTCCCCAGAAAGCGTGACAAATTCCCCACTTCACATGAAAGCTACAAATAAATGAAGGCTGTCAGATGAAAAGTGTTGATGAATGACTCATATGCTCTTACACACCCACCCTACCTGACACACACACACACACTCACACACACACGCACACACACACACACACACACACACACATGGTACCCTCACACACATGGTACCCTTTAAAGCAACAATTTGGACATTTTGGGAAATATATTTGTTTGCCTCATATCTGTCTGTTCACTTAGCTTATCTTAATTTAGCATGAGGATTGGAAAAGGGAGGAAACAGCTAGCCTAGCACTAACCCTCAGTAAAACAACGTGTTGTTTTTGTTATGTATTGTCATGTATATACAAATTAAAGAAACAAGTTATCGTGTGTTATAGTTGCTGGTAGTCAAATTTAGTTACCGTCAGAAAGAGCCAGCAGTTTTTTTTGTTTCCAGGCTTGATGCTAAGCTAACTAAGCTAACCAGTTGCTGGTCCCAAGTGGCACTCGTCCCATCTAAGAAAGCTAATAGCCGTACTTCCCTGAACATTAACTATTCCTTTAAAGGCATGTAAACTCAAAAGTCAACATAAAAACTGCACACTAACACACCTACGGACAAGTGCCTAACAGGAGTTACACAAACAATTGTTTACATATTCACACACATGCATACGCACATAAACAGTACCAACACACACATACTGTACAAACATCTGACCCAGCGACCTCATCAATTTACACTGGTGGAGAGGTGGGGCAGGAAGCTCATGCAAACCCAAGTTCAGGAGACCAGGGGAATGAAGCTCAATTATCCCCCCACAACTTCACCCCTTTTCCTACTGTGACCATTCAACAACAATACCACCAGCTCCAGATGTAAACACATCCATGTAGCTCTTTTTCTCAGCGGTCCCTCCTCCCCAGAGAGGTATTGTGTCTGAGAGGTGTCCCGAATGGCACTGAGCAGGGGTATAGAGCCAAGTGTGTTGGACACTTCTGCTAAGAGCTCCGGTGATTGTCGGGGTTGGACAGAGCTGGATGAGAGCCCGGTGAGAGTGGAAGGAACTAATAATTTGGAGCTGTGATGACTCCTGCATTCAGAATGGGGTTCAATGGAGACATGTAAAGGTAATAACAGAAGTGAAGACCTTACATGAGGTGGCATGATGCAGTGAAAGTGTTGTTCTCCAGTTAGTAGTAGTAATAGCTCTGGTGGAAACATCAAGTAACTGTACTCATACTTTACATGCTTGTGTTGATGTAATCCCTTTTACAGTAGTAGCCTTATTGCACATTTATTTGAAGCAAGAATCGTTTTATTTTCAAAGAAAAGTTTGACAAAATATGTCACAAACTTTCCACACACTGCAATGCTTTTAGTATAATTTGTCAACACTGTAATTCACTAACTACACAAGATTTATTAGTCAGTTATATAATCAGAACACTAGAGTACCATGGTACCATGAGCGGTGCTACAACATACACAGATTGGGATTTTATAGGGAAAATTCAATCCCAACTCCAGAGTGTCCTCATAGTTGTTTACGTAGAGGTGCTAGTCATGTTGCAAATGCATGAGTCTGTGGTGTTTCATAAGAGGATGTATGCAGCACATCCCTAAGAGTCAACAAGGTCACTTCCACTTTTTCATGAGTTGCAACTCACAACAGTCAGAAAATAACAAGCCGTGTTCTCGGAGCGGAAGAACAATTTGAAACAATCTCCAAAAGCGAAGCAGATTCACACTGCAGAGATCAACAGAGAAACAGAGATGGACTTTTCACCTTATCAGTAGACAAAATCTGTGAAGCAAAAATCCATTTGAACAAAAAACAGGCTACATTTACATCTCCATCTACAGTTAGGATATCACATGATACAAAATAGCATCCATCATCATCCTAAAAAGGGCCACCAAAGAGAGAAACAACATTGAAAATAATTTAATTATAGACTCTTGTCCATTCCTCTTAGCCTATTTCTCTCTCTTGTGTGGCCTACATTTAATCACCTTTCCCATAACAGCATCCAACAGAATTCAAGTCAGCCTCACTCGCTCTCTCTCTCTCTGTCTCTCTCATGCTCCTTTTCTAGCATTGCAAGTGTCCCCTCCACCTGTGTCTCTCTGTCTCTTTCTCATGCTGCCCTCTCCTTCCATCTTCTCAAACGCTGCTTCCCATCTCTCCCACTGATCCCATTACCAACTGCTTCCTTAACAGGAAGAAAGCTTCCCTGCTCAGCTGAGGAAGCAGGTGCCTCCCTATTGTTGTGGTGTGATCAGCCTCTCAGATATACTCCCACAGACCAGGGAGGAGAGCATGTGTGTGTGTGTGTGTGTGTGTGTGTGTGTGTGTGTGTGTATTATCCGTGTAATGTTTACTGCCCCCCAAATGATAGAGTCTGATATTCACATCCAGTCTTCCTCTGGTGGCCACCAGAGCTGCTATCCCCTCCTTTCTCTTCCCTGACCTAGTGCATGTGAACTGGCCTCTTATGGCTTTAGGAAACAACAGTGGTCCAACTCCACTGCTCTGATCTAACTAAGTGCTTCCCTTTAGTTCAAATAACTGCTACCGGTAAGAACTCAGCAGTCTAATGAACTAAGTCAAAGTAAAAAGCGGCATAAAGCACATTGCTGAGGCTGCTATTTGAAACTTTTTGCAATTGCAAAGCAATGAAGGTAATGTCACAAATGAAGTTATTCTATATCTGGGAAATGGCAGCTGACATAACAAATTCACATCAAGTTAAGCTCGTTCTGCAGCTTTCAATGAGAGTTTGCCAGTTGTCATGGAATTGCATTTCCATTTTTTTCTAAGCACCTTAGGGCTTCTTGGTGATGTTGGCCATGAGGTGAGATTGTTTTGTCAACTGCAGTTTCCCAAGGTCAATGAGAAACGTTAAAGCTCAACTTTTTATCAGGTAAGGCAGTTGTTGGAAAAACAATTAATTGTGATTTTAGAAAATGATTTCCTTATAACGAATCCAGCATAAATGTGTTGTCAATTAGACTCACAATATATGCAACTGTGTGATGCGAGTAGGAAGTATTGGCTTTAAAAATACACTGAGATAAGCTTGTACATCTAACTACAGTACCGAAAACATAGAGGTTGCCTTGTCGCTTAGAGAACAGAAAGCCACTCTATATAAACCTTTAGTCTTCACTTCCTCAATAAACACTGATAAACATATGATGAGACTATCATGAATGCAAATATCAGGTGCTGTTGTATCAGGTTATGACACTCCAAACAACAGGTAGCCAGTGGTGACTCTGCTACACAAACAGGACTGAGTGAACCTTGTCTACTCAGCTTCACACTGTGTTTTATCACTCAACCAATGATGAGGATGCAGATATCTAGATTTCCAGTAGAAAGCCATATCATTTTACATTTGCTTAATTGTGTCATGGGCAAAAACATGTTGTGTGCTTTAAGGCTTACATCACTGAATATTTTTTGTAACAACAGGTGTGTTGTGCATGTGCAGAGATGCATATGCTCTCACACACACACACACACACACACACACACACACACACACACGGGGGTGTTGACCTCAAAGTATGTGCCGTAAAGGTGAAAATGAAGATTTTACTGATACCACAGCCGTAAAGAGACAAACAGGAAGCATTATTGTGAATAACACACAGTGCTGCACCGGGATATTCAGCATGCGAGATGTGAAATAAAAAAAAACAACACATTGTGACAGCCTCCACACTTCATTTCAAATATCTGTGGTACAACGATAAAGCGTGCCAATATCTGCCAATCAACGTCATAAATGTTTTGTGTTTTTTTTTAAGGCTGACACATGACCTACTCCGGCAGTTTTTTATTTCTCAACAGGGGGAGATGATTATATTCAAACAGATTGTGTAACTGAACGTTTTCTAAGAAGAACAGACAATCCCTTCCTTTTTTATGTGCAGGAGTGAGTGTAACTGGCATAACACAAGCAACAAGCAGGTCATTACATTTAATGCTTCAGATTTTCTTTTTGGGAAAAACTTCTGGTATGGGCATTTGTTAGGAGTCGTTACGTAGTAGGCCACCACTGAGAGAGAAAAGTCCATTCAAAATGAGGCAGTACATACCTCGTGGTAGATATAAATCAAAGCTAAGTTTAACCACTTGTGATTTTGTGGAATGAAATCCACCCTCCAGAACAGAGCTGCATAGATTTGATACTTGAGAATTGGAATTGAGTCGGAATCACAAAAGTAAGGACTTGAGATTTGGCCTGCAAAAGTTGACTTGAGGCTTGAGTCCCTAAAGATTTAATGAGGTAACATTCTGCAGAGCCTCACGGCTAGAATATTTTATCATGTTACCTATGCATTCAAAAGACCTCAGATTAAGAAAAACACTTTAAGGTAACCGCTTTTAAAAGAAAATGCTCAAATGTTGCCTTAAGAACAGTTTAATGGTCAGCCTTCTGACCTGAAAGTCTTGTTTTGACAAGACTTGAGACTTGAGTTGTATAGCCTTTTGCGGCTACAGAGCGAGCTGAGTGAAGTCTGATAAACAAGGAACAAGGACAAGGAAGAAGAATGTGTGGAATAAAAAAGACGATGTTGTCCATTGTGAGCATAACAATGTTGCAATGCAACAACTCTAAGTGGACAAATAAAAAAAAGTATTTTATTCTATATGGATGGTAGTTTTAGGTAGATAGACAGGTATGTAGATTTATTTTGTCACAATACAACAGGTTATAGAGTAAAATTGAGTTTGTAACTCCCTACTGCTACGTAGCAAACAAGATACATTAATGTAGAATGTTAAACAGTAATAAAGTATAGTCAGTCAAGCAGTGTTTATCTGATCAAGATGACCGGAGGTCACGATTTACCATCTTCAGTTACCTCCATCACTAGTTATGACTACCTGAATAAAAAGTCAACTTCATAACAAAAGGTACCTGTACTGTACCTTTAATCCATATGTGGCTGATGTGTGGTTTATGTTATAAAAAGGATGTTGAGTTCAGGCGTTGGCTCAATACAGTTTCAATGGGGTGGAGTCCTCAAAGACCATTGACAGACAGTATGGTGTAAGACTGAACTTATGCTTCACTGACAGCTAACAGGATTCTTGACTTGCATCCCTGGTTGCCACTTTTCACAGCAGTTTTCAACTAAATTATGAACAGATCCCCCCAAAAATGAAGTTGAATTATAACTGCATGTAAATGTTCAAACCAAATACACTTCACCTACTCTGTAAAACCGACTACAGCCACTGAAATTACACCAGCCAGCTGAACCCATGTCACCTCATCATGGGGTTTAAAGTGCTGTCACAGATATCTGCGATAACAGACTACATTGACTTAATTTATAGATCCCATTTACAGATACAGGTACAGACATTTAAAGCAGGATAACATCCAGGCGCTGAACACGTGCTTCTGCGCCTCTACTTCCTCAACGTTTATTAAAAGCATGAATCATATAGAGGGTCTGAAAAAGCAGAAGTTCCCAAAATGGTATCACAGCGGGGGTCTGTGAGTTTGAAGACCCCCCTCGTTTTCCCATCAATGTGAGGCTGACACTGCCCATCAGCTCCTCTGACAGAAAACAAGACACCTCAGGGCATTCACACTGCAGAGACATGAACTCTGATGTTACAAAACACACTTACATAAGTCAAAACAAGATGACATGGAACGTTGACTCCAACAAACAAACTTCAAAGACAAGAGTCCCCAAAATGCCACTTTACAATCATTTTAGATAGAGAAATTAAGCTTTATAATATTGTCACAAATCATCACATTCTCTGATATTTAGTGCACATACATGTCTAGATGCAAACATAGTAACACTTCCAAATACATGCAATGCTGTCTGTCATTGTTCCCTGAAGATTACGAGATAAAACAAACTCTGTCCTCAGCTCATCAGGCTGACATTCAGAGACAGCTGTCCCCATCCAAACCCTCAAAGCACGCAGCAGATCAAAACATAAAATATACCAAGTACTGCCTCTGATGTCTTACCTGCAGTTTATTGTCCAGCATCCATAACCTATGCGTGTGTGTAAAGAGTCCTAAGAGTCCACGGCAAAGAGTCTCCAGCTCAGCGCCACTGCCATTCATTCACCACACACATCACGGTTTAACAGACAAACCCACATCCTGGGCCCGGCGGAGCAGTGCAGCTAAACAAGGATGAACTCAGGCGCTGGTTGTAGCTCTCTGCTGCACTCAAAGACTTCTGCGCTTCACACACACTGCGCTTCACACACATACACACAGACACACTGCGGCTCACAAACAGGGCAAACAGGAAGTGTATGAGTGAGCTGCATGTGAGCACAATGAGGGAGGCTGCTCGTGTGTATAGGTGGGAAGTGTATTTGTGTGTTTCTACATGCGTGTTTGAGAGGTTGCATGTGGATTTTGAAGGGATGTTGGCCCCTAGAAGGAAGTCATTTGTTTGACATTGTTGTTTTTATGCTATTTTCACACTTGAGTAAAGTGTCTTTGTTTGGATGCTGTGGCTTTGTTCATTATTTTCTTAAGCTAGACAAGTATTGGTAGTAATGTACTTAATTGGCTTAACACAATAAACACATAAATAACTTTTGTTTTGTTGCAGGTAATTATATGAAGGATTATAAGAAGAAATAAACAATATTATATATATATGTTTATTTCTTCATATTACATATTCCTGCTCTTTCTTTCACTCACACTGATACTTCCCTGTCATGCTTTGCCTGTCATTTACATTGCATGTATTAGTGTGACTGTGAATTCCCCTTCTCTTGAAGGGAGGGCAATGTGGTAAAAAGCCATACAAAACAGTGACCGTAAACACTATTTCACCTTGTGCAGCTCTGCACATTTTATGACAGGTAACATTTAAACATCTGCATTCAAAGCTTATTAGCGATATACCTTTAGGTGAATGCATAACAGTGATTTAAACATTTAATTAAAGACCAAAAGGAAAGCTGATAATCATTAGAGAAAGTATAATTTTACAGGAAGCAATATTTTGACATTATGTATTTAACACTTCCACAGAGCTTCCAGGTAAATTATTGGATGCAATTCAATGTAATCTTACTTGTCAAAGAAACATGTTTATACTGTTACATTAAATGATACAGCATTCAATGTTTATTTTTTAGGATAAGTGCCAGTGACACTATGAAAATACAAAGTCTGTTGATGAAAAGGAGTGACGTTAAAAATTCACTGTAGTATTCACCAATCAGATTGTAGTTACAATCCAGGTGTGCAGGTTTAATACCCAAAACTCAATAATCTTGAAATTGCTCGTCTTCTAAATGGTCATGATAACCACTAACTTCCAGTAACACGACAGAAAATAAACTTGCAGCCAGGCAGATCATCCCAGACACCAAGGACTAAAAAGGGGACATGGAAAAATGACAGGAAGATGGCTGAATCAAATTAAATGCAGAAGAGAGACAAACCAAGATAGGCTGAAGTTAATAAAAAATCAGGGGGATGAAACTGAGGGGATGAAAATCTCGTAGAAAGTAAGCTGCTGACTGAAGTATGGTAAGAAACACAAATCTAATATAACTGTTCAGAACTGCAAAGTGGTTGAAAATCAAGAAACACAGCCTCTGAGAGACAGAAAGAAAAAGAACAGGACATGTTAAAGCCTATGCATCAAATTTGTTCTTTTTTCACCTTAATTTCTGCTGCACACACTTTTACACCTTACCATTTGAGCGCATGCTGCCTTGTACAAAGACATGTATTATGAAGGTTTCTTAAACCTTTTCCATAACGGGAAGCTTCTCCATGTGAATGGATTTTCATTATGTTCTTGTTGAAAGTATATGTTTGGGGAAAAAGCCTTCAAAAATAACGTATTACTTCCTGTGCTGTGTAGGTTTTTTTTTTTAGTAGGAGACTATTTTTTAAATTTCCCTTCTTGACTTCCAGATAGGGGAAGTCACCTCATTTCACGAAATTCGATTGAATTCATATTGCGTGTGTGTTGTGTGTATATATA
>JAPMOB010211990.1:0-21841 GCA_029875015.1 Lepomis gibbosus | reverse complement strand
CCTCCGAGGTAAATGAAACGCAGCAACAGCTGCATCCATATTAGCACGTCACGTTTGATGTGGTAATTTCACAGTAGGCATACACACAGGGTCGAAGGCTTGTTCTTGCCCCTACAGTGCAATTCGGCTAGGTACATCTGCGCTAAAATATCAAGGTGAAAGTCATCATAGCTCGCGTAGTATAGACCCAGCTCCCAACCCAACTTTGAGAATAGATTAACGGCGATATATTTTTTATCGCCCGATAAGAGTCTCACGTTAACGCAGCACGTTAACGCCGATGACGGCCCACCACTAGTTTTTTTCTTTTTACATGTTTATTCACAGTATTAAATGTTGAAGCAGGATATGACCTTATTGGGAGAAAGTTCTATGTAAAATCAGACGCTATATCAGCAAAAAGGCATGACACTTGTTGACAACTGTGAGACTGACAATCGAATCAGGCTCCGCCCATCGAAGCATTGAATCTTTGACTATTTGGGGTCAGCCCTAGATATGTATAAACATTTTCTGATCTGATGCGCCATCGGCAGGTCAACGTCAATTGTCTATCCGTTGTCAAAAGAAAACCATTTTCTGTTCTTATACTGTCAAAGTTTGGTTACGTTTATTTACAGAAATTACATTCAAGCCCTTGCCAAATTACTTCACTTATTGCAGATTAACCTACCACCACCAGGTAAATCTCTCTGTATAAGCTTTCCTTCTGTGTCTAAAGTCATTTATTATCCCCAACCGATCGACAATACATGTTTGGCAAAATGCTAGAGGTTTAGTTTCCTCCACAGTCAGGTATCAAAGTGGACACAGTTATTTAAGCAGCCCTGCAGGGAAAGGCAGTCATTGTCAACAAGCTAACATCACTCGAAGTGGCAGCATGATAGAGTGGGTTTCCAATGAGGCTGGAAAAACAAAAAGTCGATAATGCTTTTATGAGTGTCAAAATTACATTTTTCAACTATCTGCCTGGTGTGTTTTATTCAAAACAAAGTAAAGATGATAGAGTGTGTGCTTTGTTCTCCAGTCTCAGTTTACATGATGTTTCTGTGACACCTGTCCCCTCCTCACTGTAACAAGATTATCACTTTGATGATCAACTTTACCAAATATTATCTTTTATTGTAGGAATTTGTCAATATTTCTCAATTCCTTTCTATAGTCACTCCTCTTAAGTTGTTTGTTTCCCATTCACAACACAATTCACTTATACCCTGAACTGATTTTACACTAAATTATGTCCACCTCAGGAATCATATACTTCTGGATATTAAGCATATTACTTTATAGCATTTAGTTTTATAACCAAAAATGTAGCTTAACAAACAGCTATATGTGATAGCTGAAGAAAGTGGATGCTATTGTGTAAAAGTTAAGTTCAGTCTGTTAGGTGATTTATTAGAATAGAGCACTTGTATTTTTGCAGAAATTATATTTATAATAGTTTCTTCCAAATAAGTTGTTTTGTTGTTTGATCATTGTTTACATTCACTTTGTCAGACACGGGAGAGCAACAGGTGCAATTCCTGCTAAACAAATGGATTTGGAGCTCAGTGCTAGGCTCAGCCCTGATTACCTCCCATAAGCCCCATCAGCTGATGCCTCTGAGGCATGCTGTTGTTCTTCATGAGCAAAGCCACCAAGTGGGGGATCCAAAGAGGATTTATTAGGCTCTGGTTTGGGTTAATCTATTTACAGGTACGCTAAAGATAATAGCTAATAATCATCAGGAAACTCCTCTCAGCCACTAAATGGGTTTCCTCATGTGCGGCAGTCAGGTCTGAGGTCTGTTCGGCCAAACTACTGCACATCTTGTCAGCTTATCTGTGTTCTATGTAGACATTGTGAGTAAAGCATTTAATATTAGATTAGTAGATCTACAGGCTGCAACATATATATTTACTATTGCTATAAATGATTTTTGCAGTAGTGTGGAGATACAGTCAAAGTTTAAGGTCAGCCTGAGCAATTTATCACAGTAACTTTAGAAACTGTCACAATGTGATGAGAAATGTGCTCGCTTGAGGTTGCATTCAATTATTGTCTGTCAGCTGATTTGGGAAAGTGTTACATGATTCACCTGTAAGCACAGCTGACACACAAATATATTTCCTCTACAGTATTTGTAATTCATTGTATATTATCACTGCTATCAATTCCAAATAAAAACAAATTCTGACAGAATATAAGCTATAGTTTGGCCATTACCCAGCAGAAGATGTCAGAAAATGTCAGATTTTTGGAACTCCTCCTCAGAGAAATGGGACAGTGTTCAATCCAACAGAGATCATGCTATGGTATCATGGCATCCACCATAGGCCTGTCAGCGTGGAGGGTGAGCTTTAAGAGTTTGATCCTCTACATGGTCACAAGCAGAAATTTAAAATCGGATTAGAGCTAAAACAGTATGAGAGTAACCCTGAGTGATTGGGGCAAATACTGTTTTCTTGTTTTCAAAGCATGCTATATTATCAGTAGATAAGATCAGTAGACAAATATGGGCTCATTTGTAATGTATATGAGCCAGTTCAACATTTCTACTTCTGAAATCAAGGACCCATTGATTCAAAAATAAAATGCCCAACCAATATCATTATAATTATTATATGCATATGTACCTACAGAGGCCAGGGCCTAGAGAACAGCTATTTAAGCAAACAGCAGATGTCAGCATATTCTAAAGTGAAATAGTACTTCTTATTTTGCACAAGGTGTGTTTAGTTTGTTTGTGCTTGTATTAAATTATTTAAAAACATGAATTCACAGTCTTATTTAAATATTTTTTCCCTGAGTGTCAAAAACCTCAGTAGATATCACACTCCTTCCGAGCAAAAAACATTGTCATGTTCCTCTCGCTTCCTCATCATGTACTCACAGCTGTAGATGAACAAGGTGGCTAAAAGAAAAATAAATTAATGTTTTGAAGCTTGTTAACAGTCACATGGTTTCAGCGAGGAAGCTCCACTAAAGGTGCTCTATCTCCTGCGACAGCCATTTGGGGATTAATTTGTCATCATCCATCTGATCTTTTTTTGCCTTCTCATTAGGAGGAGAATACAGTGCTCTAGAGTGAGAGTGTTAGAGAAGAGAGGATCAAAGAACAGAGGCTGAGCATCCTCTTTGGATGTGTTCCTGTGCAGAAAAGGCTGTGGTGGTAGTTTGTGTCAGTAGGGTCCTGAAATCCCAGTCACTGTCTGAGGAGCCATCACGGCTGATAAATGACTCTCGCCATTACGATATTCTCTCACCAAATGGCTGCTGAACAGGGTGGTCATGGACATGGGAGAATAACCAATATCAGAAGTACCCATGCACATATAAAAAGAGCTCCATTTTAAAATGTATTGCTTTAAATAGTGTCAAGAAAATACCCCATGCTTCATGCACTGAAGCCTAAAGTCATAAATCTAGATTTAAAATACACAGCTGAAGAAGATCTGTGCAGATTTCCAATAAAATCAATTTGTGTTTGATGAACATGTTACTGTATGTGTGAGCAATGTGGCAGTTAAGACTGAAGTGATTTTGATGAATGTGGTCTTAGCATTTGGGTTATAATTAAATAATAAACACACAAGAAAATGTCCCAAATAGATTGTTAAGCAGATCTACAGCAATATGTAACATTATTATAACTAGTTTCTCTTGTCGTTTTTGTCCTTTATGCCTTTTTGAAAGGCAAAAACTTTAAATGTTGCTTTCCTTTCAATCATTTATGTCCTTTGAGATTAAAAAAATAAATCCTTTACATTTGTTTATCTTACACCTTGATGAATTGTAATTCCCTCTTCTCTCTACTCACCATTGTTTTTCCCTGTGTTTTTTTTCTTTTTTTGCAGCTGTCCCTCCTTCTGTGTTTAGCAAAACAGTGGGCAGTGATATTGGCTTCCTGCAGTTTCAGATGACCCCTCTGTCTGTCAGACACTTCACACCTGACTGCCAACTGAAATCCCCATATTATGGCCAGCAGCTCCCTGCTGTGTCTTGAAATGCTCCATTGAGCATGGGAGGCTGTTTAGAGCAGTACAGTCTTATTCTAACCAACCTCTGCCTTTTCATGCATCTTTACACAGATTTTAATGGATTGATGGTTAGAATAACGGAACACCACAAGGAGATATCTAAACAAAAGGAGACTAGGATAAACTAATCTCTGTGACCCTGTGACCAACGATACTGTTGTTTTGTCAAAACCCAAATCCTTTGACCCATGACTTTCTGTGTAATGCTTGACCCTCTCACACAGTTTAAGAAGATGCTTTCTTTCTCCTGAAAGTCAATGAGATGTAGGGCAACATGTTCAGGTAGTGCCCTGTGTGTTAAACAGGTGACATGACATAAAATGTACTATCTATCATACAGTGACGCAGTGAATACTGTGCTGTAAATCTACACATGTTGTAGAACCTTTGTCACATTTCCATTATTACATTTCATGTCACATATGTCATCTGTGGAGGTACAGTATATAGCTGAGATCCAGATCTATGAATTACTAACTTTAACACTGATTTTTGGCCACTGAGTACGAGTAGTAGGATAAGTCAAAATATATATATTCATAATATAATTCTCTCACTATACTTTATATTTGTATATTTATATAGTTATTGTTTTGGACCAATGAGTATATCTGAGGTCTATGTTTTCTATGTCTAGCTGCACACTAAATTTCATTCAGGATGATATTGGGATTAAAGTTTATGTTGAAGGTTTGGGATGTGACTGTCATGATAATGGCTGCATTGATTCACTTCTTTCACCCTGCCCTCAAATCTTAGTCCAAGTGCATGAGCTGGAATTTGGAATTTCCCACACTCTGTCATGGTTATATCTTTGTCATTTTCTCTCACCTGCTTCCTCCTCTTGAAATAAGTCTTAAGCTTTTTTTTATAGATGTATCGTGAGTAGCCGTATTGTGTTTTATTTCCATTCCCCACACGTATTTTATTTTATTATTTATTTAACAAAGAGTGAAGGTGGACTACGTACATTCTTGTTTAACTGCATTTGCATCCAGGTAAATTCTGTTTCTCCTGTTTCACTACTAAACGAGTGGCTACTATGGTACAAACTCCTAAATTCTTCCATTAAAGAGAGAGATTATAGTGAGCAGAAGGTTAGCAGAAATGCTCTGCAAGATGTGCGCCTCTTTAATGTTGTCTTTAATACCAACAGCTTCCATGTGCATCAGGAACATGTAGCAGAAAAAAAAGGGTGACCAACAGACCTTTTTCTACAGCAGACATTTTTGCTTGTCACAGCAAGAAAAGCACAGGTGCAATTGTTAACATTGAAGTTTCAGGGTTCTGGTATGGTGCTGGCTCACTGCCGTGACTTACGGACAATTGCTTCACATTTATATTGCATATATCAAGCTTTACATTTCCTCCCAGGATCTTCTATAGGTCTTTTTCACATTGACCTTCTGAGATGCTGATAGTCAGCCAGAAAGCATGACAGTGACAGTTTACTGGATGACTAAAATACTTATTTAGAACAGAGCTTTTGTTAATACTATTAGTAACACCTGTGCTTTTCCTACCGTGACAAGTCAAAATGCCGTGAAAAAGGTCTATCTGCTATTCCTTGCCTACCCACTAGCTGCCTCTGCAGTGTTCTGCTCACCACCTGACCTAATCCTCTGCCTGCCCAGCTGATCCTTATTAGTCTATAGCCCCAGTATACTGTAGTGAACTTCTCACAGTTGATGTCTCTTGAGAAATACATCAATGGTTCCTTGTGTACCTCAGCAGTATAGCCAATTCTGTTTGCTGTTTTGTTCTCTGTCGGAAATCCCCTCCCTGAGTTTTACTCTCCTGCTTGACTGCTGATTCTGAGTGTGTTTGCTTGATTTCGATCTGCCTGCCAATTGCCAAGTGGAGGCCTGAACTTTGAACTAGTTGAACTGCTTTCAACAACACCTGCCTAAAGTCCTAAGTCTTCCTTTGAGTCTATTTACCTGTTGACCTCAAACATGGCAGTGTTCCTAAAACAAGCTATAGTATCGATTTTGTATCCTTAGCTTCACTGGCTAATGAGCGAAATAGCAAGGGATCTACTAGATCAGGGCCTCTTGTAGTTTAGAACCACATTACCCAGCCTCATACTGTATGTCATTCATACATTGCAGTAATAGTTATTATAAGCAAGGTTACACACTAAATTGTAAAATGTTATAAATAAAGAGATCCATTGCTGTAGCATGTCATGTGTGTCAGGCAGTCATGGACACATATATTGTTGAAAAAATGTGTTCTAGTTGGTATTGCAGTGTTTAATACATTAAAGCAGTAGTTCCCTATCATTTTCTTCAGGTTGCCCAGTTGAAACCTTTACAGTTATGGTGTTAATAGTAGTCCCGTAACATACCTTTTTCTGAAGTTTTATTCACAAATTACTTGGAATCACTTAGTCTTAAATAATAGTTCAATAGTTAGCAAATTAAGTGGACGCCTTACCTCTGATATAAGAAAAAAATGATTTACTGAGGAAACATTCATCTTTTGGGAAAACGCAGAGGCACTGTATTAAACAGCCAAATATTTAATGAGTCAATTATTAATGCTGTCATCTTGATCACAAGATGTGTCACAATGTATCTGATTCAGCTCAGTAGTGGACAGTGATTGATCAATCACATTGTACATTTGCTCTGCTGTAATTAATCAGTGCAGCGCAT
This sequence comes from Lepomis gibbosus, assembly GCA_029875015.1. Taxonomy (NCBI): domain Eukaryota; kingdom Metazoa; phylum Chordata; class Actinopteri; order Centrarchiformes; family Centrarchidae; genus Lepomis; species Lepomis gibbosus. Next base: position 15,159 of record JAPMOB010211990.1, on the reverse strand, counting down.
CGCAACATTGAGAAAAAAGTTAACTCAAGAGTTTGTATAAGTTGGAAGAGGTAAATGGTTCAGTCCATCAAAGCAACACAGCTGGTCAAACTCCAGGTGTAAGTGAGTTTGATAATTACCTAGACATGTGTTTTACTCTACTGTCTGCATCAAGCCTCATCACATTTCCTTGTGTTGGATTTTTGCATCTTTAACACCATAGTTGAATGATTCTTGTCAGCTTAATAACTTTTTATTGGACAGTCCTTTCACAAACTTATCCATGTTTTCCTTGCAACGTAGCAAGTCTGTATATTCAGTTTTCAAATATGGGCTTTTCTATGTGTGACTGGAGTCAAAGACGGTGAATGCACCTGAATGTGGCTGATCTCTCCATATCCATGAATATACCCCGTAACCCAGAATTTGTGGCATCTGTGTACTTCCTGTTACTTTAGGAAGGGTTTGTGTCAGAACTTCGTATTCAAAAAAGGAAGGTCCACAGCCATGTATGTGGTACTCATATATTTCAGCTTTCTGAAATGCAGTTGCTGTTGTTGTAACACAAAAGTTTGTATGGCGGTTAGCATGCTATGCACATCCAAGGTGTTCTGAGAGACACCGAGTCCTGAAGTAGTTCCTTCAGTAGGAGGAAAACAGCAATAACAAGCCTCAGATGAAAGCTAAGATTAAGAAAGGAAAGGCAGCAGCAGAGGCTCGCTCCTCAGATAATTCAGGTCTAATCTATGCTCTGCAGGTGTGCAGTTAGCACCAAGAAAGTGAGCCAAGCACCTCTACAAAGATTTACTCTCAGGACTCACCCGGTGTTATCATGTCAATAGAAACCATGGACACACATTAGCACACACAACCACACAATATTACACGGATGATTAAGCAATGTGTCATGATTAAGTTCATCACAGAACAGAATGAAGACTTCTGGTTTTTAATAAGCCTGATATTTTTAGAATTTATGATTCAGACAGAAGGTGTGGATCAAGTAACTGTACATTCAGAAATAACTTTTTATTTTAAATGCATGCTAATATACACTATACAATACTTTATTAGGTGCACCTGTTCAATTGCTTGTTAACACAAATAGCTAATCAGCCAATCACATGGCAACAACTTATATATATTTCAGAAAATGCCGATCTACTGGGATGTTCATGCATAACCATCTCTAGGGTTTACAGAGAATGGTCCAAAAAGAGAAAATATCCAGAGAGCAGCAGTTGTGTGGACGAAGATGTCTTGTCGATGTCAGAGGAGAATGGGCAGATTGGTTCGAGATGACAGAAAGGCAACAGTAACTCAAATAACCACTTGTTACAACCAAGGTATGCAGAATACCATCTCTGAAAAAACAACACGTCGGACCTTGAATCAGATGGGCTACAGCAGCAGAAGACCACACTGAGCGTGACTTTTGTCAGTTAAGAACAGGATACTGAGGCTACAATTCACACAAGCTCACCAAAATTGGACAATAGAAGATTGGGAAAATGTTTCCTAATCTGAATGGTTCAGAATGGTGTAATGGTGTGGCACACTTATGGCCCCTTAGTAACAATTGAGCATCGTTTTAACGCGCCAGCCTTCCTGAGTATTGTTGCGGACCATGTCCATCATTTTATGACCACAATGTACCCATCTTAAGATGGCTAATTCCAGCAGGATAATGTACCATGTCTCAAAGCTCAAATTATCTCAAACTAGTTTCTTAAACATGACAATGAGTTCATTGTACTCCAATGGCCTCCACAGTCACCAGAGCTCAATAGAGCACCTTTGGGATGTGGTAAAATGGGAGATTCACATGATAGATATAGATATACTGCCAGTCATGGAGTTTTTTTGCAAAACGTGCACCCTTCCCTTTGAACTTGGTTGTGCATGAGCTCAACACAGAAGTAGCATATTTAGCCATGTTTGGGAGACAATATGGCAGTTTCTGACATTCTGACCATATTGATGGGAAGTGGATTACTGTATAGTGAAACTGTGACTTCGGGATGACACTACTAATCACAAGCATGGCACCAGATTCTGGAGCATGTCCATAGGCATTCTCCATGGGCACCTCCCCACAGCTATCCACAAGTCTCTAATCAGGTGAGCAAATGAACACACACATGTGTGGGTGCCTTTTTAGTATCAAAGATGTAACTTTTAGATGCTTTGATCAAATTAACTTTCTCCATTTGTGTTAATAAAGAATAAAAAACACAAGATGAACAATTTTGCATTTAAGAAAGCTTTATGTGTTTAAACATAAAGACTTATTCTGCGACCCTGTGATACTTGGGCAACTTGTTTCAAAGCCTTTCAACACCTTTTAGTTTAAAGCAGCCTAAAGATCTGAGGCTGCATGCTGGCTCAAACAGAATTAAAAATATAGCTTTGGGGCATGTTTTAAAAGTGAGCACTATCATCTTAAAATCAATGCTGAACAGGTAACCAGTGAAAAGATGCCAGTATTTCATCCGTGGCAGTCAACATCCTCGCTGGGGTATTAGGTGATGGGGAAATGTGGTTGATGCCAGGGAATAAAAGTGGATTGCGCCATGTAAATGTGGTGAACACAGAGAGCATATTCGATAAATCATCAACATACTGCTTGATTATGTGACCTGCTTCAGAGAGCTTTAGAGAAAAAATGTTGACTACCAGTTTATGGTCTGTAACGACATTATAAGACAAAATGATTCTTGGAACAATATCTCTGTGTATTTACAGTATTTTCTTCATAAAATCATAGCCTTTTAAACAGCCAGCCATCTCCATTTTCAGTAGTTTGTTTGGTATTTATTTAGTTCCTACAAGTCAGCATTTCCCTCACCATTTTTCCTACCAATTGGTTCTCTAAAAAACCTTCCAGCACATTCTTATGTTCCGGCCCAGCAGGATAAGCTATAAAACTGCAGTTCATTTGTCTCCTCCGCAGATGGAGTATGTAGATGGCCACTGCCTCTTTCTGTGCTTTAGTGCTGCGGGCTGTGGTGTGGTATATGGTCGCGCTACTCACCCCCCTCCACTTCTGCATAGTTAGCCAGCTCTCAGCTGGCAAACTCCCCATCCACTTCATTTCCCCCACACAGGAAAGAAGCATATGCCAAATGGACCATATATGAGAGAGAGAGAGAGAGAGAGTGTGTGTGTGTGTGTGTGTGTGTGTGTGCGTTTGATAGGTGACAAAAGTGCAGAGCTAAACTAGAACTAAAATCCTTATTTATTTTTAAACAGTGAAAATTGGATACAAAATCATATTCAAGTACCATTTGCAGCACAAATGCTAAATGCAAATAGTGCGACTAATAACATTACTCAAAGCATCATAAGAAGCAGCTAAATTGAGTTTTCTAATGTCTCTGACATATGTTCATTGCAAGAAAAACTATATATACTATATGTAAATTTGTTCTACATAAACACCACACTGCTGATATGGGATAAATTGTCAAGAAATTTTGTGTTCACATTTAAAAGTTCCCAGACAGTGTATCCAAATCACCATGGTAATCCCTTGACTTTTCATCTATATAGCAGGTTGACATTTTCATTTCAGAGTGAAATGTGGATTGGATGGATGGATTGCCATGACTTTTTGGTAGAGTATTGCCAACTATTGTCAAAATAAAGTCACTAAAGTTTTGTTTAAAGAGGTGGTATTATGCTTTTTGACTTTTTCTCTCTCCTTTATTGAGTTATATATCTTTTTTGTGCATGTACTAGGTTAGCAAAGTGAGAAAGCCCAAAGTCCACTCGGAAGGGTAGCCATCTCCCACAGAAAAAAACACTCTGAACTGCCTGAAAACAGCTCGTTTGTAGTCCAGCCTTTACTTACCTTTCTTGTGATGTCACAAGAAAATACATGTCATAATGCTCGCCGAGTGACTAGTCCGACGCGCCCTCAAAAACACCGGTGGAAAAACACTGAGCTGCAGCACACCTCTCTTCTCCCTTCCAAACACTAGCTACCCTCCAAGCATGAGCGGCTGCATCATCGTTTCTAAATTCCTCCGTTTTGGCCCGTCTTCACTAAAATGCCCTCCGGAGTTTTGAAACACAAACCGGGGTTGGCAGCGATTCCAAACCTCTCGGTTTTAGGTCTTCGTTTTCGTCGTTTTTGTCTGGACGGGAGGTGCAAATGTAGCAAAAGGTCTCGGTTTTAATCGAAAATGCCGTAGTGTGGATGGTGCCCTAAATCACTAAATTAGTGAGAAGTAGGGTGATTTTCTCACAGACTTCTATACAATCTGACTTCTTTTAGTAACCAGTGGAGTCTCCCCCCTGCTGGCCATTAGAAAGAATCAAGGTTTAAGACCCTCCGCATTGGCTTCACTTTCAGACACAGAGGTTAGCTAGGTTGTTTGATACGCACCACAATTCACTCACGCTTCTGTCTGGATGCTGATTGGTCAAGTGAATGTGCTGCTGCCCTCCTCCACTCACTGCTATATGAGAACACATTCACTAAGAAATATTGGTGTGTTTCTTCAAGGGAGAATAGTTTAGGTCTGCTCAAAAAGTTGATATTTGTCATTAAGCTATTTTTTTCATTAAATGTCAGATCTAGCTATAAAGTCACTGATTTGCAAGGCAGATTTTTTACAGACATTCATAGTCCCCATAGGAGCATTTGGGAATGCTAACATTAGCATTTGGCTCAAATCAGTGCTGTGCGGAGATGGCTGTAGACTAGCTGTAGAGTATTGATGTTGAACAAAGAAAGCCCATTTCTTTGTACACTGAAATAAATTATCTGCTGGTACTTTGGGAAGTGATTTTTTGAAGGGAGAGATGATGGATCTCCATTTCTGATGCTTCTGAGTTGGAAAGTCGCACCACCAGCATACATTGTGGTGGCTAAATTTTAAGATTTCTTTGTCTACTGTAGACAAAACTGTTCTCTTGACAGGTTGTTTTAGAAAGCTATTACTTTTGCAGCGTGAGCCAAACACTGACCTTTAATAACAAAATTCAGTCTTCAGTGCCACAGACTTCTAGTGAGTTATACTTACCTCTTTATAACAACATGTCACATTTAGCGATGGATGTTTAGAGCAGCATATTCATTCTCACTGAATAAATCCTTCAGATGTCAAGACACTCAAGGACAGGGACTCCCTGAAGTTATGAGCTGGCCTTCTTATGAAGTAATGTTTGTCGCTCTCCTGAGCATAGCTGCCAATGTTTTCCCTTTGCCCAACAAACCTGTAATTTAGACATAAAATGCAATCTGTTCGTTCTGGAGAGACAAAATTTAAATGTATTTGACTTGAAAATATTTGCTTGCACTGACACAAAGTGACACTAAAGGTGCATGTTTATATATGTAATTCTGGCTTAGAGTTGCCAGTAGACACTGTTAGATACCATTTATATTGAATTCTAAAAAAAAAAAAAAAAAGTTGCTTTATAGTTCAACAGAGGATGTAAATAGTCTGTACATTCAAAATCTAAACTTTGGGTTCTCCTAAGTTGAAAATTTCTTTCATTTCAAACAAATTTGGGATCAATGTATTCTCACAGGAGACAGGGCCATGGTGGTTGCCTCTGATACATTCATGCACAAAAGCTGTTTTTTCCTGAGTCCGGTTACCTTTTTAGATCTCTGATGGCTGATGAGCTCTGGTATGTGCCTTCAGACAGAACATAATCCAGGTCAAACAAAAAAGGAGGAAGACAAAAATCAATCACTTCTAATACAGCTGAGAATGGTGTAGGAGTATCTTTAGTGACAGTTTTTTTCTTTAACAATGTAACCACTACCCATGAGAGTCCAGGTTGTCAGGGTGTTGAGGAAATTTGATGGGCTGTTGGTGAGAGGTGTTTTCATTGCTGAAGGCAAAGTTTCTATTACCCTGCATGTACATTGTCCTGCAGACAGTTTGCAGGGAAATTATGGTTCAATTCTGCACTGCCTTGAAGGCAAAGTAAGAATGGTTAAAACTTTGCAGTGTATGCTGTTAGAGTAAAGTAATAGAATATCTCCATGTATCCATCCATCCATCCACTGTCCTCATTTCAATTTGATTTGTATTAACTTTGATTCTTCTCCCCCATTTATGTTGAGATTTTTAGTGGTAATCTTCTCATTATAACATTTAATAATATGTGCAAATGTGTTTTTGGCACAATGAAATTTATTCCTACCAAAATTAAGAAATGCATTTATATTTACTCTTTATCAGTATTCATTGTTTATATGGAGTTCTGATTAAACTATTTAAACTTATGTGTGTATGTTTGAAAACTGTAGAAATGACATCATTTGCTGTATGATGGTCAGTCCTTTTAATAAGAAAGGCCCATGTCTGTCTATCTGACCTTGACACCACTGAGCAGTCTCTTCTTGAATCCCTTTGGGCTTTATGGCCTCCAATAATGCAAGTAGCTTTACCTTGGTGTGGGCAGGCGATGATGACATTCAAAGGTTTTATTGCACCATAAACACCTCCACTTCTAACATTTTCTCCCCAAAGGATGATAAGGTGTTGATCAGTCGACATAAAATGGCTCCAGATTTAGTCAGCAGGACATCACAAACTTAGAACCCTTTTCAGGGAACTCAATACATTCAAGAAACTCGTGTAAAAATCATTAAAGACAAAAAAAAAATCTAAACATATAGGCTTCTATAAAAGTTCATTTGAGTGATTTGAAAATGTGTTAATATAATATTAGATTCTTTTGAGGAGGAAAATATCTATTTGTTGTATATATTATATAGTATGAATGAAATGATAATTGTGACCACAGTGAAATCACCATGCCTTTTAAGGCATTGACATTAGCATAAAATGTTGTGGCTAAATGCATTAATTTAATGCAGTCAATTGATTTGCTTGCAGGGGCAAAGTAAATCTGTGCAAATGTTTGCACATGCATATGAATACCATTTACCAACAGGAAACTTTCTTAATAGTTCTGACCTTTTGAGCAAACTGAGAGCCGGAGAATTCAAAATGTTGTTCAGCTATAATAGCTTATTAACTGTGTTGCACCATGCTTTGCAGACAGTTGTGAGACAGGAGTCTATGGTTCAAATACATCTCCTGAATAGATGCTAAAATATATTGTCCAGAGTGACCACCGTAACTAACTTTGTAATTCACAGTTGCCAAGCTAGCGCTGAGTGATATTTTGACTGATGCTAAAGTGTTCACAGCTGGCTAACATGTTAGCGGTTAGTTCAACAGCTACATCATTTCATCAACTAGCCATGCTAGCAGTCACTACATTACCAATATTCTACAATCATATTTCACGAAGACATGAGGATGAATTTCCCACTGCCACTTTCTGCAATTTCGAATTGCCACTTTCTGATGTGACCCAGCCTTAACTCATCTGGAGTTCATCAGAAATAACCAGCTAAAATGCCAGTAAACAGTAGAGTTACATGGCTCCATAAAATTGATTCCATATTCAACCAATACAGTAGCTAATTCTGGCTGTATTCATTATATTGCAGTGCTGTGTGAAACACACAGATGGATCAATGTCTGACCCTGGGAAAACATGCAAGTTAACAACCCATGCCTCAGGTTGTATAAGGTCATTTCATCAGACAGAAAGGGAAAAGGTCCACCTCCCCTGGGCCAAAACACAAACATGTGGTCAGTCATTCATTCTCCATTTTATTAAGTCTCAGCTGAACTGATCTCATTGGAGACTATAACTGGATGCATGATGGTGGGTCACACACCTCACTATCTGTTGCAGTCATGCAAAACTTGGATTGGTATTTTTGGCATACAAAGTATTCTCACATCTGCGATGGGCCGGCGACCTGTCCAGGGTGTAACTCGCCGTTCACCCAATGTCAGCTGGGATTGGCTCCAGCCCCCCGCGACCCTGTACGCAGGATAAGCGGTTGATGATTGATGGATGGATGGAAAGTATTCTCACACCTGAACAATGAATGTAGTTAGAATTATTTAAGTTTATAAATATGTTGAAGTGTTGAAATAATGTGTCCTATTTAAAATCAAATGCTTGCTTTGTGGTTTTGATTTATCCTTGAAGAAAACCTCTGGGTTTATCGTGTATTCATCATGCCTTTAGTCTGCTATAGCCAATGCTTTTGGAGTTAACAGTTGTGGTTGGGTGGATTTGTCGAGTTGGATGTGTGGGTGCATATGGAAAAATAAGTGGAGAATGGCCAAACATGTTAGAAACATATCCTGCTGCTCACTGGAGGAGTCCTCAAGGGTTTATGTATTGTTGTATTGTTGTTGGTTTTTGTGTTGAAATTTTAACAAATAATTGATTAAAAAAACAAAACCCTGGTGCTTATCAGGATCAGGGTACCCTGCAGTTTTTATATATGGCAAAAAAACTTGTAATTAAGTGGAGGGTTTTTTTACTGCATGTCTTGGCAGAATGCTGAATTCATTCTCAAGTGACTCTATATTTGACCATAATACATTTAGATGAAGGCTTTGTACTGATGGCCAGAGCAGAAGCCAAATGGACCTAGAGCCAAATTGTCTCTGGTGTTTTGGAAAGAAAAAGGCATTGTTGTTCTCTCTCGCCTTCTCTAGTGTGAGGCTCTGGTTCTGTTCCATGAATGGATGCTGTGCTTTTCTCTTCACACTCAGCTATGGTCGAGAGCTTAAATAAAGAATTCCAAGCAGGAGGTTTTGCCGAAAACGTGTCTACATTTTCAACCGTGTGCATTCAGATAAATTAAACCATTCAAATTGATTTCTATAGCTATTTACCTGTTCAGTAATTTGGTAAACATGAATGAGCTACATCTCTTTTTATGCAGCAAAGACAAAAGAGAGAGTGTTGTTGAACTTGATTTTTTTTTGTAAACCCAATAACAGTGTAACCTTATGCTGAAAATTATTTTTTTAGCAATCTCTGTCCATTCAGAAACTGACTCACTTGCACCCAAACTGGCAAGACGTTTACTAGAGGGAAATGTTGATGCAAAGTGGTCAGTGCAGTGCAATATGGACATACTTACACTTACACTATAAAAAATACACTTCCCTCATCAGGGAAAGTTTATTTGAATATACAGTACTTTCACAACCATTGAGGCAAATCAAAGTCCTTTACATATGGGAAATAAATACATTAGATCAGTATTTTAAAAAAACAATGAAACAAAAAAATACAGAAATAAAATACTTCAAAATAAAATTAGATCAGTAAAATAAGTCCAGTATCAGACCACATCTCTCGCAGGGGCAGGTTATATGGAAGGACTGTATAATTATAGCAGGATGGCTTTCAGCTACCATCATATTATGTACTGTTGAATACATACTGTTCAAAGTGTTTCTAGGGAAATACAGTCTAGCTGAATAATGAGTGGATAATGTCAGGATTGTTTGCTAACTAGCAGCCCACTACTGGCAGATTAAGAATTCCCTTGACCGCAGTAAGTGCAAATGCACCTTTTAACTGAGTAGCAGAAAAGACCAATAGAACAAATAATGAACCTTGTGGTGAAACTTCTTTAACTGTTGTTTCTGTGGTCAAGAATGAACTTATAACCTCCACTATTAAGCCAACATAGACACAAGGTCCTTAATGTGCTAAGAAAAATAAAAGGAAATCTCCAACATCTACAATTCAATGACAGCTAGGCAAATTACAGCTCCTAAATGGACCTTGTGGTGAGAGTAGCAGAAAAGACTAATTGAACAAATAATGAACCTTGTGGTGAAACTTCTTTAACTACTGTTTCCAAGGTCAAGAGTTTTAGTCTCATCATGTGGCATAATGGTATGTGATCAAAAGCTCCAAACAACTATACAAAACAGACCTTGTGTTGAGATTGTACTTGCTAGTATCCATACATTCCACCACCCTGGGAAAGACTTTAGCCCCCTTTGACCTTGAACAGGAAACATGTAGAGAAGATTATTGCTAAACTCAGATTGCTGAAAACTAACGTTAAGCAGGTATCTGTACCATTTTAGTTTAGAGTGTTGAGTGTGTATTTGATAATTAGAACTAAACATAAAGTCTATTTTAAGCTTGACAGAAATTTAATTCATTAGGAAGGTACCACATTTTGACCTTGTGATGGTGCACAATGAAAAGTCACAGATAGCCAAACCTGTTACCATTCACCCCAAACAGAACATGAATGTCCGTACAAAATTTCATTGCAATCCATCGTTGTAGTTGTTGTAGAGATTTCAACCTGGACCAAAATGGCAAACATGGACAATGGGCCAACGGACTGACATTGCTATCCCAAAAACCATGATACTAACATGGCCCTTGATACTAGATCAAACTTTTGGTAAAACAGCCTTTAAATAATTTATGTTGTTAAGAACAACTCACAAAATATCACTCCTTATAATCTTGCAAAGACGGTAAATCAATATCCTACATAGGGCCCTCAAATTCCAGATCAAGTCCTGAGTTGGGTGAAGCAGTGATTCATGACAGTGATCTAATGGTCTGCAGGTTGGGAGGGAGGGGCGGGACCTTCTGGGTGCTTTGTGACTTGAACATGTCTCCAGATAAACTGTCATGGGGTTCTGCTGAACTATCTACATTCAACAGAAGTGAGAGATGCTGGTGAGATGGCCTTGCTATCGCAGTTCATCACCAAGTAGCTGATCTGCAATCAATATTTGTTTGTCACATGCATTATTCTCTGTGGATGAAATCATATTTAAATCTATTCAGTAGACTCTGTGTTCTTAATTTTGAATGATGGAAATTATATATTGGCCACCGCTTAAAGCTAGAGCAATTTATTTCCAAAGCACTTTTGTTATATTAGTTGAAATTGTCTTAATATCTCGACAGCAATCAATAAATCAAATGCTCTAAAGATTAAAAAAATCTGGTATCTGTGGCTGTCGCAGTACTGTAATAAGCACAGCCAATCATTTAATCCGGTCTGGATAGAGATACAAACAGGACTTGCAGCAAAGCAAAGATGAGCTTCTTTTGTTTCCTTTGAATTTTTACACTATGAAACAGTTCAATTACCTGTGTTCATCCAATATTCTGTGTTATTTCTTGAATCACACTGACCTTTAAGCATGCATTTCACACAAGTATAGGCATTTCCATGGCCAAAATACATCAAATGATGTAGAAGAAACATGCTCATACATGAATGTTGGCATTTGTGTGGACAGAAACAGGGAAAATGTTTATATAATGTGACAGCACCAAACAGCAGACACACCAAGTTCGCAACTAGCTGATGAACATAGTAAGGCATTTCTTTGAAGAGTTGGTAGAGTTAAGAGTTAAAGCAAGGTAAATATTGGACTTACATTTATCAGGTCACCAGATACAAGACTTCAAATGAATGCTAATGTTGCTCTGAATCTGCTGGATGTGTAAGTAGGCAACCATTTGCTAACATGTTTGCCACATCAACTTAACAGGTCAGTGATGTGTTTACAGCTTGTTGTGCTCATTGTCCACTAGAAATTAATTCTTTTAACATTATGCTATTGCTATTTAAGTTCTTCCTCGCCCACACAGATGTTGCTTTTCTGGCATAAAAACTGTAAATATAGACATAATAAGCGCACAAAAAGGGAGGAGGGTGAAATCTAGATGTTTTGTGTTGAAATCTTGGATGCTGATTACTGGATCTGTATGGCTTCACGCTAAAGTATGCTCCAGTGTGTGACTGTGAAAAGTAACAATTTATGTGAAATAAGCACAACTGCTTAACTCATGCACCTGAAAGCCGCAGGAATCCTGTGGAAACCTGCTGTGAGAAGCAGAGGTTGAGTCAACATTAAACTAACTCATTTTTCAGTAACTTCCATTTATCTTACACACTGATTTCCTTCGCTGTTTAGCTCTTTTTCAAAGCAGCAAGAGCAGCACAGTTGCATCACATTGAAATTACTGATTGCAGTGCCACTCTATGAATTCTTTTAGGCCTAAATATGCTTGCATATGCCACTGTTCCAATATTGATATTATATTATTCATAATTTGGTGTATCCCTTTGCATGGACACAGAACAAACAATCTTAGGCCTGTTAGCCAGAGGAATATGATGAATACTGCATGGCTTGTTTAGAAAGGCCTTTTAGTGGGCAATTGTTCCAGGAAAACAACATATGTCTGCTTAAATCTGAGTAATCCAATATCAGTTTAAGGTATTCAGAGCATATAAAGGCCCATCACTATTAACATATCAATAATTATTTCACTTCACATAGTGCTAATGTCTCAATTTGCTGTGCTACAATGTAGAATTTCCAGCCTTGCTGCTATTAAACAAAGGAAATATTGATTTGTTTTTTTTAATTGACACTGTGGATATATATGCTTCTGCAAATAAGTAAGCATTAATAAATTGTTGACCTTTTATAAATAACAGGTAAAACAGTGGTAACCTTTATTCAGTGGAAAACCAATGTAGAATCCAAGCTGCCAATTACAAGATAAAAACATTTCACAACTTTTATAAATAACAAAACGTTTTTGATATATTTACATGATAAATAAATGTATCATTAAAACATATTTCAAACTTGCCATCTGATAACCCGCTCCTCGCTGTTACTGGGAAAATGCTACGGTCGAAACATTTGGCAGTTCAGATGTACAAGAATGTAAAGGAGTCTGTGTCTCTGTGTTCTGTGTCTGCAGAGCAACATCGCAGGCTTATGCACAGCACAGTATAGGGCAGGTAGACTGTTTAAAAATGTTATAAATGTTATACTCCTGTGTATCCTGCTGAAACACAGGAGTTAAAGTGCAGGAGTTTCTAACTGAATTAAAATTATTTATATCACTGAGGTGAGTAAAGGTGTCACGGTCATATTTAAAGAGGTTATTTCCCCAAACAAAGACAAAGACATGAAGAAATATTTGAATACACATTTCATTTGTATTAAAATATTAATATATTCATTTGTTAAGTTCTGTGTGCGCAGCATGAAGGGACTACAAACTTTTGTTTCATTATACATCAACCCTGTGTTGTATAATGATCAAATAAACAACCTTGTAAAAGTTAAACTACAGGAGAAAAGATATCTATATCTAAATGCAATACATAGTACCTGAGAGCTTTACTGCATTATATTCTATTGTATTTGGAATCATCACCTGCCACATGAATTTTGTATTTCCCTTTATATGGATAAAGATTAGTAACACCCACAAGTTCCCTTGTAACAGCCTCAAGAAAACTGACCTACAGTAAACACTAGTCAGGAGCATCACAGGTCATAGGACACAGCTGCAAATATGGTTACAGTATAATAAGCTATACATGTGGTAGACCTCTCTTTATATTATTATGATCATCAATTCAGCTGACACAGCCATATACTCATACAGTATTTCAAGTTTGTACATAATTTGACTGATACTTTGATTAATGTAGTCCTCATGATTAAAGATTAAATTTGATAGAAATTTAATCTTGATAAGTCATTACAGTTGTTAAAAAAACTGTAATGACCTTTTATGCTTTATAATCATACTGAGTAATTGATATGTAAGCCTGGCCTGGATGAGTCTGTAACACTGAATTTGGAAATGTTATTTAGGGTCTCCATATGTGTCACTTTAAGGCTAATGGCCAAGAGCTTCTTTGAAATTGCCTGTGTTTGTATTAGAACTAAGGGTGGGTTGGTCGAGGTGGTGCTGGATTGGGTATCGAAGAGGGGCCCAGTTTGGAACATATTGTCCCCCTGTCCAAAATTCCTATTGGCGGGCCTGCTGAGTACTGCTTGGATCCCTATCTAAGTAGCAATTGAACTTTGTTAAAAGTTATAAGCTACAGAATGCTTTCATTTTTTTTAACTGCTATGTATTTCTACCCAGAAGGAGCATTGGACTTATTAATACTGTAATAAACCTGACAGTTCTGCAGTAATGTAACAAAGATGTGCTGTATCTTTGTTAAGGGCTCTCTTGGTATTGAGCATAAAAACAAACTGGAGTGGCTGTGAGTCATCTGTGTGAAGTACAGTACAAATTTCCCCGAAAATGACCCATATGGGTATAAATCAGTGAGAGTGTCGCCCTACAACAGCCCACTCTTGCCTTCCCTACAGAGCTACCACTAATCATCACTACACTGCAGAGGTCTTAAGAGACAGGTCTTGCTGGGAAATGAACTGATGCACTACATTGCATTGAACCTACTACAATGTTTGCATTGAGATGGTGAACAGCTTTTAATCTCTAGTATGTATAAAACATTTTCTGATTCTGTGAACATTCTGGATGGTATGCACAGATTTAAATTCACATATCTGGATAGACATGACTGAAATGCTTCAAAACCTATACCCTGTACGTAATGCTTTAAATTACAACCACCGATAAATATGTAGATGCAGGGGAAGTCAACAAAAGGTTAGGGAATAACCTATTATTGTGTTTAAAGCTGGGGAAGACAATTTATTTGGTATTTTTTGTTATATTGGTTGAAATTCTCTTCTGTGCTCTGACATAAAATTAAAAATATCCAATATCTGTGCCTGTCGCAATACAGAAATGAATGAAGTTAGAAAACTTGGGTTAAGCGTGGGAAGAAGGGTGTTCCTCCAACAGCTATAAATATAATGTGCATTTTACAAAATACTGGAGAAATGTAATGCATTTATGGATCCAACGTAGGATGTAGACAAGCGTTTCTGTCATCAGATCATGAATAATAAAGGGGCAGAATACATTTTTGTTTACTCAGAAACAAACTTTGTTGACATTTATTGGACAAAATATAGTATAAACAATAGTTTGGTGAGATTTATGAGGAAATGAAGCCAAGGTAATGGGTGTTATTTTATTTTATTTTTTTTTTCATTCTGTAGCAGCAAGACTAAGTAATAATATGACATAATGCATTAAATAATCATTTCTGTGACCAAGTGAGTAGATCAAGATTATTTGTTCACATTACTGTTCCCAGGTCAAGATCAAGCCATCATGCTCAAAATCTGTTATTGGTTATCTGGTATTGAAAGCCAGTGGAAGCGCTTAAAGGAACACTCCGACTTTTTGGGACTTTAGCCTATTCACCTTATCCCCCAGAGTTAGATAAGTCCATACATACCTTTTTCATCTCCGTGCGTGCTATAAGTCTGTTTGACGCACCCACCGCGAGCCTAACTTAGCACAAAGACTGGATGTACATGGTTGCAGTTAGCCTACTAATCAAAATAAGTGAGAACCACAGCACCTGAGACGCGC
>JAPMOB010211989.1:0-32011 GCA_029875015.1 Lepomis gibbosus | reverse complement strand
CCACTCACACACACACACACACACACACACACACTCGCATTTACATAAAAGGTGGAGACTGGCTGAGCGACTTTAACGCTGTCACTGCCAAGCCAATTCCTGACAAGGAGTATTCATGGAGGTGGGGAAGTTCCATGCGAAGATGTAGGCCCTTATGACCTGCATTCAGTTTGATCCCTTTGTAGGATTTAGACCAAGAAATGTAATTACATTAATGAATGAAATAGATTACACTGTATACTGTTCCACATAGACCTGTCTGAGGCAAAGTATGGACCCAGAACCTCAGAGAGCAAGGGGCCACATTCTTTGCTCTCAGCACTCACTCTTTCACCTTCCCTACTTCTGTATGTGCTCCAGGCCCCTGGCAGACAGACTGGGTGACCCCTCAAGAGTCAGGCCACTGACTTGAGCTGTCATCACGTATCCATGGTGACCTCATAGCCCACAATCTCAGACACCACTGTGTGCAGTTTGGGCCTAAAGCTGCAGGCTCTTAGATAATGACACTGTGAAGGACAGTGTGAGGTAAAGTAGATATATCTAATTTCATATATATTTTGTTCATATATATATATAAACAAACATATACTGGAATACATAATTACAGTGGTGGAAGAAGTATTAAGATATTTCCCTATATAATAAATAATATGCTTATGCTTTCTGGCAGAGAGTTAGATGAGTTGATCAATATCCATCAATATATGATGGTGCATTCTACATATTTGTTGTACCTCATACTGTGAACTTTTGCACATTCTCTGGTCGATATTTTGCACATCCCTGCACTGAAAAGTAAAGCTTTTCTAAACTCAGTTATGCTGTAGATACTTCTTAATTTCAGTATGTTTATCGTTGTGCACAAACATATCAAAGCAAATTCCTTGTAATAAAATAAGGTACTATTTTGCATATTATTATGCAAAATGGCACAATTCAGAGTGTTATCAAATATTTTCAATATTATTACCAATAAATTAACAGGTAAGCGGCATTTTATATTTTAGCTGGTGGAGGTGGAGGTCATTAACAATATTTTCTTTATGTACAATTGGATAGTTTGATCTGCTCTATTCTATCTACTGTTATCATATGTTTTACACATACAAACTTAACCTAAAAGTTACTATAATGGCAGCTGTCAGGTAAATGTAGCGAAGTAAAAATCGTAAAATTGTATTTAAGTACAGTGCTTGAGTAAATGTAGTTGGTAGCATGTCACCACTGGATAATTATCAATTTCACACCATTTCAGTCACAGTTACATCATGTTCTGTTAAAATGATCATTCATCGTTTCTAGATTATGTACGTTTTAGAAAGGAAATCTTGTATATGAAAAATATTTTTAATTTTTATTGGGATAAGGAGACAATTCTGCCATTTGGAGACATGATGAAATGAGACGATGAGTGAGTGTTAAACAACTGGCCGCATAACACTGTACATTCATGTTTATGTTTAAAGCATTACCCACTAAATCCTGCAGGTAATAATATTTACATGTTCCCATTCCCCCATCACTTTTAATGATTACGACCATGTAACCATAACAAATACTCCAGCCTGCCTGGGATGGTGATCAAAATGAAATCAGGAGCACAACCTCAAGGTTTAGTTTTGCTAAATGAGACACTGTAGACACACACATGGTGCACACATTTGAGGTGAAGACAGTTGGTGGAAAGTGCTCAAAGCACAATGAGAGCCTAACCACATTTGGTTTCATGTATCACCTCTGCAGATAATTGAAAAAATCTGGATACAGGATTTTTAAAGAAGCCTAGTTGACTTAAAGAGGTGGTATTATGCTCATTTTCAGGTTCAAAATCTTATTTAGTGGTTGTACCAGAACAGGATTACATGGTTTCATTATCAACAAACGCCATATTTTTTGTCATACTGCACATTGCTGCAGCTCCTCTTTACACCCTTTGTTGAAGGCTTCGTTTTAGCAATGGAGTGATACATCTTGCCTCTACATGATCTTTGTTGGGAGTTGCACATGCGCAGTTCCTAGTTAATGACTACTAGCCAATCAGAAGCAGAGAAGGGCGGGTCAGTGAGAAACCGGTGAACACGGCTTTGGTTCAGCTGTTTATGTTCCCGTTAGCAGCTTAGCAACATGGACTGGAGCAAGAGTTTCAGAGTGGTGAGTTATTAATCTGTAACAAAAGTATTTTTCATCCATAAAGTTTTAACTGAGCTCTGTCTCTACATCACAGTAACAACTTTATGTTGACTGACTGCCTGGAGGGTGGCTAGTGTTTGGAAGGGAGAGGAGAGGTGTGTTGTATTAGAGCTCTGTGTGTTCTTAAGGGCATGTTGGACTAGCCACTTGGAGAGCGTTATATGATGCGCATCCCTGTGACGTCACAGGGATGAAAGGGAAGCGGGTGGAGTACAAATGAGCTGTTTTCAGGCAGTTCAGAGCCGAGTTTTCTGTTGGAGATGGGAACTCTCTTTGGAGTGGACTTTGGGTTTTTCACTTTGGAAACCTATTACATGCACAAAAAGGTACGTAACTCAATAAAGGAGAGGAAAAAAGGCAAGACGGAGAATACCACCTCATTAAGCCAATGCAAGACGACTTTCAAGACACCACAAACACCGGAAATCAAAATTGACTTCCTTAGATCAATGAGGCACGAAACAATTCTGTCAAAATAAAAATTAAAAAGCAATTCCATTTACTTTTGATAAGTTAGAGTAAGAATGCTTAATTAACTGCATGGAAGGAGCTCAAGTTTTGGTGCCGACTAAATTACATTTGGACAACAAGCTGTGATACAAGTAACACCAACAAGCCAGGTGAGTCTCCCCACAGGTATAACAACTTTTTGGCCTGCAAAGGACGCAGCTGCAAGAAGAACGGTGACTGGACACTGGCCAGACAACTTTCAGGAAGAAACATCAGGCCTGGTTATACTGTCACCATGTCATGTAACCTTGCAAATACACACTAAAGGAAGGGACTGAAGTAAAGTGCACTTCCTTGTCGTGCTTGACTTTGGTGCTGCACACAAATGGATTGCTAGAACATCCTTCCTTTGTACAGAACCTTTTACTTCCTGTTTTAATAATGCACCGCCACCGCTCTGTCGGCCTTAACCTTTAAACAAGAAAGCTTCCTTTGGCCTGCAGTCTTCTCTGCAACATGACTGGTGAACTTCTGAGAGTTTGTACATTAAATTGCATTACATAACTCAGATAATGCGATGCGGCTCATGGTTCAATGCAGTTCAGCTGGTGTCAGAGGATGCATTCATCTTCAGCTGATACACTGCCTTTATGACAGTTTATATGTTCTATGTGTACCATTTATTTCATCCATATCTTCTTGGCTGATGGGGACTTTCCTGGCTAATACCACAAGCATCAACATATGTTATTTTGTTCTGTGCTGTTTAGGTTTGGTGTGCTCTAGCTGAACTTACTATTTCTGACAGTCCCTTTAGGGATAACTGGTGTTTGCACAAGAATAAAGGCTGCAGATATGTGGATTGTTACAGCATATAAATGTGGATTTCCGACATATAAGCACATGTGCTTTAATCGCATGAACAGTTTTCTTTCTTGGGTCAATGTGAATGACATGACGAATACAACTACCGCACTCCACTCTGTGAACACATCATAGGAGCTGTAGTGGAGCCTGTGTCCAGCTTCAAAGTCTCTGATGATCTTACCTTACCTTTGCTTCCTAGTACTGAGTCTTAAGAAAGCTCACCTGTGTCCCAGGATCCTGGTGGACTTCTTTGAGAGCTTACTCACAAACTGCATCTTAGTGTGGTATGGCAAGCGCTCTGCATCAGACTGCCCAACGGATCACTGCCATCCAGTTACCCACCATTGCAAACACTTATCAAAAGCACCGCCTGGGCAAGGCAAGAAACCTCATGAAAGAACCCCCCCCCCCCCATGCATGGACTTTTTACCCTCCTACCATCTGGCAGGCGTTAAAGGAGCATACGCTCTTGCACCAGCAGGCTCAGGAAGAACTTCTTCCCTGAGGCTGTCACCCTGCTGAACTACACACCTTCAATCCAATTGCACTTTGTACTCATACTGCACTGTCCACAGTACTTTAACATACAGGTTATTTGCACACTATTGATATTTTTGCACTTTTTGCAACTTACCCCCTACACTGTTATAATACAACAATATTCCTCTACATTAACCAACGGGTTATATAACCTAATGTGAACATGTTGTTATACTTTATGCTAAATGCATTTTGTTTGCTCTGTACCAACACTCTGCATAATGACAATACATTTAAATCTAATCTAATCTAATTTTAGCTGTGTGTCTATGTGTGTCTTACTCTGTCTTCCCATTTGTTCTTTGCACGGTAAAGTGTAAGTGAATTAAGAGCTACTAGAAAATTGAATCATATTCCTTGTATGTGTAAAGATGCTTGGCCAACAAAGTTGATTCAGATTCAGGTATTTGCCTTTATAAAGTTAAGACTTAAAATAAAAAGCAAGTTGGGATAAGACGAAAAAGAGACCAGTCAAGGAAGGCAAAAAAGGTGAACAACGTTAATGTATGGCATCAAAACATGAGTCCATTCTACTCTTTGACTTGAATTGTTAATTCTTTCAATAATGTAAAATCACCACCAATCTATGTAAATAGTCGCTGGCATGTGATGTCCTCACACCCACAGGCCTTCGTCTCCATTTACACAGTAAAGATGGCACAAAAGAGGAGGACGAAACATTTATCAATCCTTATTTCCATTCGTTTTTCGGCATTCTGGATGTGACATCTGAATGAGAGATCTTTCTGTGTCTGCACTTAAAGTGTTTCATGGTTTCATGGAAATTGAGTACAGCCATCAGACATCATATGGCTGCAGTGATCTGACATTGTGGCTGATGATTAACCAACCCTCATCGCCACATGTCCCGGCATGCTTTAGGCTCGACAGCAGCTGGAGAACAGACACGAGCATGGTTTCCACGACAACCACTGCTCGAAAAGGATTACGTGCAGCTAACAGATGCATATGTAAGCACACAGGGACACACGCACGCACGCACACACGTTCATCAGTCCATTAGTCCAATGAAACAGTGTCAATGGACAGTAACTATACAGTTACCCAAAAAGAGACAGAAGAGTAAGACAACAGCAAGGTGTGAGCTGAGCACTATATCAATTCAAGTATACCTATCTACAGGTTGTGACATAAAATCTTGCCAGCAGAATGGGGCCTGCTGCCTCTTTCTAAGTGATTTGTGAGGAAGTGAAAGGGAATCTGGCAGCAGATGCAGAGTGGCAGGGAGGTCAGCAGAGTGGGCCTCCTGCAGTTGGTATTGTCTGAGAGTGCTGCTCGGCGTGTGTGTACACAAAACCTCCCATTCAGCGCAGCCGTTGGAGCCGCATCACAAGGCCATTTGTAATATGAGTAAAGTTGGAACCTCACATAATCCAGAAACAGGACAAGATGGAGAGAGAAGGGACGAGAGGTGGAGAAACTGCACTAAATCTTTGCAAAAGTGACTATGGATCATTATGTAATCTGAAGGAGAGAAAATGAGAAACATGGAAAGACTGAGGTGGGAAAGGTGAGAGATAACGAGTAGGGGGCATTTGCACAGTGGCTGCAGCAAGCATTGGAATAATGATGGTCTCCTCCTTTCATAAATCCAGCCTTATTGCAAATCCCTTTCTGTCTATTCTGAGACATGCCCTCAGCAGGTATTCCAGATAACTACACTCTTAGTTATTAGCAAAGGTGAAAGTTAGTTTGAGGGCATAGGATGTCTGGTGTAATGTAGTACTTTTCATCAGAGTTGGAGCAGAAGTGGGGAGGTGATAATTAGATCTGTCACTCTGCTTTAATATCTCTCAGACCCGCGCGGCCCTGGGCTGGATTGCAAAGAAATGCCTTATTGTCTCTGCTGCTCAGAAACAGAAAATACCGTTTCCATATCTGCTACGCTGAGGCGAAATGTGCTGGTGTGGAGTGACGAGTTTCAGTGAGGTGTCACTGTGGATATGAAATCATTTGAATTATCAACCATGTTGGTAATTTAATACGTTCTACATGTTGTCTGGTGCACATTCAGTACTGTATTTTCTCTGTATTGTCAGTTAAACAAGAGTCTATAGTGTGTGGTGATTCAACTGCACACAGGCTAAACATGCACACGTTGATCAATGCAACATTTTTTCATATTGAGCAGGTATCATGTTTACCATGTTAACCATCTCAGTTAAGGGTGCCAACATTCGCTATTAAGCTGTAAACAGCAGCAACACAGAGTACAGCTGTGGGTGAAGAGAATGTCGTAAAGGAATAGTTAGCTTAGCTTAGCGCAAAGCTGAAAAGATGGGGAAACAAATAGATAGAAATATTTCCAGTGTTTTTGGTAAGCTCATTTGGTTACTGGTGGTAGCTTCATATTTACAGTACAGACATGAGAGCAATATCGATCTTCTCATCTAAAAAATATCAGCCTCATGGTGGCGCTATTAAGGAAAATTCAAGAGATCACCAAAGCCAGCAGGATTCAACCTCTAGGGACCATGAATGTACTCTATGTCCAAAATATCATGACAAAAGTTGTTGGGACATTTTAGTCTGGCCCAAAGTTGTGCACCGATCAACCGACTGAACAGCAGACAGACAAAGACGTTGTCATCGCCACGGCTAAAAACAAAAAAAAAAAAAGAAGCTTTAATGAGGAAACTGATTGTTTCCTGTAGCCCTCCCCTCTCTTACGTGCAGAAGTAGGCTACATGTGGTTGTAATTCCTCTCAGAACAGATCACTGTGACTTTTAAATTGCAATTCCGATCATGATGGGGTGTTTATTGTTCATTACATTACATTAATATGGGACAGCTGCTGCGTGGGGAAACATATGAATGCGTTTGCATGGATTTTTGGCGCCATCAATCAGTGGCCCTGCTGGTTTAGTGGTTTCCAAACCGTGCCCTCAGCACACTGAAGCAGCACACTGTATCCTCCCTGACATCCATTGGCTCATGTCACATTTGGCAAAAGGATAGCTCCAGATGTAGAGACAGATCACCAGAGCTTTCTTTTATCCATTTATGTGACCCTCACTTTATCTTTCCTCTCATTTATCACATTTACAACCTGATAGGCTTCCCTCTGTAGGTTTTTTTTGCTGCGTTTAGATCCTTCAGGAGGTGGGTTGAGCTGAGCTGAGATCAAAAGAAAATTGAGTTCTTGAGAGTGTCGTGATTGTCCCATAGAGCTTGGCACAGCTCAGAAAGGAAATCACCTCAATCACTGCTTTACATGTACTCACTAAAACAATAGCCTTTTTAATTAGACACAGGAGAGGCCACCAAAGATATTACCCGGAGGTAATCTGTGTCTCTTTTGGGACAGAGTTGAACAGAGAAAAGCAGATTGAAGCAGTGTTTTAAGGGCATCTTGTCCTGTTGTTCCAGCAGCTCAGACCTGAGTATCAGTGTCTCTCCAGAATGATGGAAAAACACGATTTGCTCTGAGCCTGAGAGAAGGATGGAAAGAGGAGTCACAAGACTCAGCTAGAATCTGGTAGCTTCAGGGTACAAAGATCAGGAAGTCAACACATAATGTGGTAATAATACAGTACATGAAAAGTTATTGCTTTTGAATCACAGATAGATATTTTCACCATATCCTCTCCAAGTCTATTTTCCTCAATTTTACGCATGTAACTACAGTGACTGTGTACTGGGCTCTGAGTACTGCCAAAACAAAAGTGACCTACATTCACTAGTGTTGACACAGAGAGAGGACTGAAGCTGCTGATGCTCTGTTAGCGTGCTGCTTTTGCTACACCTGTGCAGACATTGTGCAACCAAACATTAACCATAGTGTTGTCAGATAATAAAACAGATTTCTTTTCCAACAGTGATCTGTAGCACTTTTGAAAGGTACAGACACAAGTGAGTAACCCTGCACAAACTGGAGGGTGGAGCTTAAAAAGTCATTTTAGACATGTGGCACAAGACTAACCCGAGATTTCCCTTTTAAATACGCAAAAGGCTCAGAGAATAACCGCAGTTTTGTTTTTATTTATCTTAAAATCTTCCACCCAGCATTGTAATATCGCTTTTGCTTCAGAGAAATGCCATTATGTTACATCATCATCAGAGAAGCAATCAAAGAAGACATTGTGTTTCTGAATGATACACCCCGAGGGGAGCACTTATAATAAACGTTATACAAGATTTGGAGCAACAAAACAGGTTGAAAGTGTCCCAATATCTTTAACTCCAGGGCTGTTTCCTTAACTTCAGCCCAGTGTTGAAGATCATCAGTGAGAGTGGCATGATTAACAGAGTCAACAATCAGTACATAATCATTTCTAAAAGGGAAAATTATGTAATATGTAATAAGACCACTTGACCCAGATCGGTTCTTTGTTCCAGAAAAGATCAGTGGTGGAAACAAGGCCACGTTGGATAAAATAACAATTTTAGGGATGGTAAGTGCAGTAAACACAGTCACATTTCCCTGCTCAAGTTTTGAACATAATGTTTTTTTTTATCAGGTAACGAACTAGCTAAATATTCTTTCTTTTAGTGTACAGCAAATACTCTGCTAAAGTTCCCTTAAAACTACAACCTGGCCAATGTTAGCCTATTGGAGAAGCTAACATTTATATTAGTCCTATAAAATCACATGAAAGAGAGTCTAACACAAGACATCTTCTGGAATAAGACAATAGGGGATTTGAGCAAAACTTTAAAGAATGGAAATGGTAGATATATGGCATGTTAATGAGATATGTGAATTAAATCAAAATATGAACGGTCAATAGTTTTATCAAAATGACTGTAAGTAATTGAGTTAGCTTCTGCATCCAACACTCTTAATTATGTGAACATTATGAACTATATATATATATAAATATATAGGCACCATCCCTTTGCCTTCAGTAGAATCAAGTGGATGTATGTATGTTAGAATGACGCTAATAACCTTCCACGGCATTTTGCGGGATTAAAATTAATGTGTGTTTGAGGGCAAAAAAAGTGCATGTTCCCCTGTCCCTAGTGGCCGTTGGATGTGGATTTTCCCCCCACCTGCTTTCCATCAAATCCCGCCCGACTGTGCTGTGATTGGCTTGCTTGTCACTTCGATGCGTCCTTGTGATTGGATGCTAGCTCCACAGGATTTTCAAATTTCCTACTGGCAACACTAGTGACACTACTTATGTTGACAACAACAATAATGACAATAATAATATAAATATAAATATATTTTAAATGCTAATACAGAGCAGATGCAACTCATTTTAACTCTAAGCAATTCAAGTCCTTGTTCATACAAGGATAATCCCTGCTAATCCCTCTCAATCATCACTCATGACCCACTAGAACTGTGTGGCGGCGTCTGTGTCTGGAGAGACACTGCCCTCTGACAGTAATTTCTTTCTTTTCTTGCTTTGCTGAGTTGGGAACATTTCTGGACATCAGGCTGGGTGCAGGGTGTGAGGTCGGGACATTATAAAAACCAGTAAATAAATAAAACAGATGTAGTCTTAATTACATCACCCATAGGTCTCTGAAGAGCCATTGTGAAGCTCAGTGTGGGCTGCTCCAGCCATGAAGGTGGAAATTCTATTTAGACCAAAACAATTTTTTGTAGCAGGCTGTAAACGTGTTTATTCCTACTGTAAATTTAGGCATTTTAACATGGGGGGCCTGCGGGGATTGAGTCATTTTAGAGATTTCATAATAACCAAATAGAAACTGTCGCAGACGAGGGAGCACCTGTCATGCTAGGGGCACTTCTGTGCTCACAGCTAGCATCCAATAGCAAGGACGCGCCGCAGTAACGAGCTAGTCATCAAAAAATAACACTGCCTGGGGACCCTTAAAGAAGTGATCTGACACAGACATGAGGTCCAGAGTTGGAGCCTCTTGAGATGTGTAGGTGTTTGAGAATGGTCTGACAGTTTTTATGTTGATGAAATGCAAAGCAGAAACATGAATACAGATTTTCTAACAGTGGACAAGATAAATTTGCATCAAACAACCAGAATATGAGAGAAATATGAATATTAAAGTCCTTCCAGAGAAGTCGTTGTTAAGCTTGTATGTCTGTAGGATGCAAAACAGCAGAGATCACTGCATTAGACTGTTGAAGCAGTTACAACTTCAAAACTGAGTCATGGAGCAACTGGCAGCATTTTAAACAATTTGTAAAAATATGAGCTTATCTCGTACTGTAGCCAGAGGTGCTAGAGGGGCTGAAGAACTTAAGGTCTGGCAGAGAGTCCAGACAGTGGGTTGAACGACGAAACTGAGCCAGATCTCAGTCACAACAGAAAAACGAATTAAAGAGGTTAAGAAAAAGTGGAAAAAGTAATTTTAGAATGCAAGTTTTATTGGAAAGTAATCCTGCATACCTGAGCTGAGGCAGAATCACTGATCAGGGGTGATGAAGCTGTGAAGTTAGTGAAAGGAATGAGAGCCACTAAAAGCATGTTTCTGCAAGTGAGAGACTGATGCAAACAGAGAAAAGACTTGTCAGATGTACAGTATGTGGGTTTGTGAACTATGTGAAAAACGTTTGCTAACAACATGTGATTGCGTAAGCATTTTGTGCGGATACCTGCTTATCTAAATAGATGTTATGCACGTCACTTCTGTTGCCTTTAGATGCTGTGAGAGTTGTAAAGTGACCATAACCACAACGGCATTCTGCAGACCAAGGGCACTCCTTAAAATCCTAAGTCTCCTGATATCTATTATTAATGTTTCAGCATGTTTAAGGACTCGTAGAGCTTGAAAAGCATTGTGGTTAAGGTTACAGCAGCTCTGCGCCATGGTTACAATAATAACCAATTGGTAAAGATTACGGAACAATTGTGGCTAAAAGAAACCAACATTGACTGTCAGAAGGAAATGGAAAATGAGCCGTGGTTCCCGTGTCCTGTCCTATGGCTTTGCCGTTCTGTGCTTTTAGGAGATAGAATTTGTCACTTGAAAATAAACATATATGTCACTTTTGGACATTTGCTAAGACAAGAGGGAGGTCAGCCTCCAGTTTCCACTGTGTCTGGGTAAATAAAAAGTGGGAGGCATGCCTGGGAAGTTTGGTAATACCATGACATGGGCCATAAATTTGCCCCAAAACGCAAATGTTTTAAACCAAACAGTATCAGGTTCTATACCCAAACTCAGGTGATCAAAGTTGATGTCAAGCAAGTACTTCAAGGGCTGGTATTCCCAATGTAAACTAACCCAAAAAAACTGAATCAAAGTTATTTAATATAATTAAACATAAGCCAGAGAACAGAAACATTTGCATATTCAGAAGATTGTGGCAAGCACATAGTTGGAGTGGGTATGATAATATGTGTCTCATCTCATCTCATCTCAAGCAATGGCTACATTTTTCTTAAGAATGCTGTGATTTAGTGACTGACAGTCAGTTGAAAGAACA
This sequence comes from Lepomis gibbosus, assembly GCA_029875015.1. NCBI lineage: Eukaryota > Metazoa > Chordata > Actinopteri > Centrarchiformes > Centrarchidae > Lepomis > Lepomis gibbosus. The sequence goes on along the minus strand of JAPMOB010211989.1, from coordinate 20,576 downwards.
TTTTAGTATCTTTCAGCTTCTTGTTTTGGTTTTACAGCCTAGAACTTTAGTGTTTTGGTTCAGTCTACTGCTCTTATAAACCCTGTTTTTGCAGTGGCAGGCAGATATTTTCAATGAAAATATATGCCTGTGCTGCTATACCCACTGTACATCTCCGTCCTTCCACCAAACTAGACAGTGACAAAGTTAGCTATGAGCTGGTGAACATAATGGAGCATTTAGCAGCTTAGAAACCAGATATTTCCAGATTAAGAGCTTGTGGAGACCAAACAGACCTCAAAGGAGAGTGAATGCTGGACTTAATTTTTGGATGCTAATCTTGCTCTGCGTTTGCCGGATGTGTAAAGAAGAAACTGCCTGCTAAGATGTTCTCCATATCAATTTCATAACATGATAATTTGTGTTTACAACTTGTTGCACTGCCTCCAAATGGCCCAGGTCCACGTTTATTGGCAGAAACACATATTGAGCATAAATGCAGAGGTCACATTGTTTTGAAGAAGAAAAAGGAAGAAGTCACACCGCAAGGTAATGCTCAACTCATGATTGAATGTTGACTTCCACATTACATGAACTGCTTCCTGTATGGAGACCAATTCATCAACTGCCTGTGATGAAAACTACTATAGAGAAAGGCACTTAAAAAATGCAGAATCAAATACAGTGAATGGCTTTTAGGGCGCGTTTACAATGACCATGTTTACTCCGGTTAAACTGAACCCTTGGAGCGGTTCGTTTGGGTTGGTGTGACCACCAGGCTCAAAATCTGGTGTGGACCAAACAACCCCACTCTGGTCCGCCTCGAAGAGCTAGTCTCCGACCGGATCAGAAGTGAAATCTGGAGTGGTCCATTTCTGGTGTGACCACTGTATGTGTCTTTTAAAATAGTACAAACGCAAGCAAATTGTGGTATGATCTGTGATAAGACTTTGATGCAGAGTGTCTTCCTAGAAATGCCTGCTGTATTGAATTATTTAATAGCCGCAACGAGACATTCATGCATGACGGCCTAAAGTCCGCGGATTTGCACTGCTGACCAACACCAACATGAACCTGACTCTGCTCCATGATAATATCAAGGTAAAGGTTTGGAGGAGTTTTTCTTTTTCACAGCTACACCAATAATCGTACGCCATTTCCATCACGTGGCTGTTTACACTTTCTGGACCGTTTTAATTTTTGCCTTTATGAACACAACCAGTGTAATATAAACCAGTGTGCAGTTTGTATTAAATGTGGTTCTCTGAGTTTGTTAACCCATGTATTTTAACCCACTGTATGTGATGTACCATGAATAATAAAAATTTTTATTATTGTTTTATTAAAGTTTATTTTTTAGCAAAGTAAGCCAAACCACCAATCAAGTTGCAGCTACAGTGTAAGTGACAGGGATGTGGTTTATGACATCACTGTAGAGTTGGCTGTTAATCACCCTGGGACTTAATAAGGATGGAGAGACTTGCCTTTCCCAACAGAAAGCATGAGAAAACTCCTAGACAATTTTGCTTGACTTCACTGGAAAGCCCCCAATTCTTTTCACTTGACTGAATACCCCCCCAGCAGGTGTGTGTGTGTGTGTGTGTGTGGGGAGGTACTTGTGAAAGTGCAAGCGGTTTAAAGCTGGGACCTGGAATATGCTTGTTGGCTACCATCAGTAACTCCCACTCCTTACTTCCTCTTTCTCATGCACACTTACTCATACACAACCTCTCTCACGCTCATCCTATCACTCCATAACGCCACTATAAAGCTCTTGTAAATGTCCCATGGCCATGCTACTGGTGACAGATGGTAAAGGCGGGATGAAAACTCCCCAAATAAATATGTAATCCCTTCCTCACATGGGCCGTGGCACAACGCAAAGATTATCCCATCAGAAACACTACCGCAGCTCTGCAGAGCAGCAGCCCAGAGGGGAGATCCCTCTTTGTGTGTTTGTGTGTGTGTGTGTGTGTTTGAATGGCAGCCTGTGCTTTTTGAGTGGCAGAGATGATGAGAGGCAAATCAAGTAATGTGTAACACTTCACATTTGATTGGAATGTATTTACAAATCATATGAATACTTATTTTCTACGTAATCATCAGTGGAATAAAGAGCTCCCATCTATCAGCACGCTATACAGTTTCACACACCAGTAACATAAAAAGTGATGTATAGTTGCTTTAGTTCCTTGATTTTTGGTGCCTCTGTGGGGTTTTCCTACCTGAATGGCAACCAGGATACAATTATGGCACTTTTATGATCATAAGCCTTACAACTGTTGTCCAAGCACCAACATGTGTTGACTTCCCCCCCATAAAGATAGCGACATTAGATGTTTTTACGAACAGTGACAGATGTGTTTTACTGGTACCATTCTGTAATATGGAAGCAAACAGCCCACTGTGTGTACTCAGCAGCTCCACAGTTTATGAGGATAGAGGAAGTACAATAACAGTCAGCTCACCCAGCCAGAAGATGACACAGTGTACATCACTGTTGATGTTGCCCCAGCTTAGCATCAGATGTCTCTTATTCAGAAAGACACACAACCTGCCTATCATGCTAGCTGCTAGCTAAAAATGGGTATTGCATTAATTTATTGTATTAATGGAAAATGTGTCCAAATATTATACTAAATTAGCCTTTGACTTCACCAGTCAAATATTGGCTCTTTTTGCTAGATGTTGTAGTCTTACAATGTTAAAAATAAAGGCTTATCCACCCATTTAGCCAGTTAAGAGTTATGCTAACAAGTTTGGCTAAAACCTCATATCAAGCCATACTGTGTGTTTTTCAGTTGATAATGATCCAATACCAAACCCTCTCCCCATGGAGTGAAGAAATAGCTCACAGGAATTGTAACTTAATTGCATCTGTACACAGTGGAAATTGTTAATGTGCAAATCTTATGTGGATGTTGTTTTTACAGTATTGCCCTCATTATTTTCCTTTTTAAAATGATCACACTACTGTCACATGTAACTGATTTTTGGCGTGCAGCAATGTGCAAGTGTAATGCACCCTTTTAATCTAAAAATAATTGCCTTCCTGTCACAATGTTCCCAATGCTAGCATGCTGGAAAACGCAAACCATCACTTCACATCCTGATTGACTTGTCTTTTTGCCAACATTTACTTCCACATTTCAGACTTTCTATCCAACTTCTTCTCTTTTTTAATTGTGCAATCAAAACCATTTGTGTGGTTTATATGCTTCTTTTGATCTGGTGCCATTTAGAAAAGCTATTTGTTTGGTGGTCTGGTCGGAAAGAAAAACAGCACTTTTTTTTTTCTTTTACATTTTAAGCATTAGGTCACATTAGGACAGGGTATTGGCCTCTCCAAGTCAGTTCATTTTCCAACCACAATGGCTCCTCTGTGCAGAGCAGCTCACCACAAATGCCTTTATGTTTTATTTCATTTGATACCAGTTGAGTAACAACATTTGATCTAACATGATTTAAGTTATTGTCAGTGCCACACACTTTTTTCCATTGCAAAAATCATTAAAGTCATTTGATACAAGGGGAGAATTAACATGTGGCCCACACGGTTTCACCTGAATGGGGTGCTCTTTTGGGGTTTGGAGCATCAAAATAATGATCTTAATATAACTGTTTCTAAAACGAAAGAAAAATCCTAAGGGCACAAAATAAAAGTCCTAGACAGACAATAACTTCCCAGGAGGCCCTGGGGCAAAAATTAGCTGTGGGCCACTATTGACCTCTCTTGTTGACCCCTTCCTCCTCCTCTATGGGCATTGTGTTTGCACTTTTCTTTTGTGGTATTCTGACTGACCACAAATTAATTTTGAAATGTAAATGTAATATCAACGGAAAAACAAGGTATTAAAACTATATTGTCACACAAGACTGGACATACAGATAAAACACTGCAGAAGTCACCTTATGGGACATCTCACTTCAGTTGTTGTCCTTTAGCATATTTACAAACTAATCCTAACCTTTATCATATCCATACATTCTTCATATTCATTTAAAGGGTGATAGTCTGTCAGTGTTGTGTTTACAGCTTTCTTTCAATGCCCTTAAGCCACCTAAAGAATTAGTAAATGGTGGTTTATGGTTACTGTGGTAAGGAAGATTAAATTAGGTGAACTGGACTTAGTTAAACACACTTGAAGACGTTTCGCTTCTCATCCAAGAGGCTTTCTTCACCTCTGACTGATTGGCAGGGAGTCCCAGCTATTGAACCTCTGTGTGGTTGTTATCAAGGTGATGGATTTCACTCTTAGTGCACAGTTAGTGCTCCTGGCCGACTGTCTATATGGTCATTACTGTCACCTGAGGCCAAGTCTGAAAGGCTGTCGTTTGCATTGTCACATGAGGCCATTGTGAGTGTTTATTTAACCTCTTGAGCAGGGATTAAAGGACAGCATTGTAGGTGAGGGATAAGTGCTGTTGCAGACTTCCTGTCAGATTGAGAGATGGTTTCTCTACTCTGGTGTAAATAGATTCTCTGATACTCCAGGCACGTATGGACTCACAATCTTGTTGCGTTTACTCTTCTTTTCCTCATCAACCAAAGTGTGGGTGTTCTTCTTGGATCTTGTGGCTATTTTCACTAATGTCCAGTCTAGAGTCCTGAACTCTTTCAAATAAACAGCACACAGCCTTTGGCACAGATCTGTGGATGACACAATTAAAACCCTCGGTGGACAGTAACATCAAATTTACATGAGAGGATGTCACCAACAGCAGTTTGGCGTTCTTTGACTGTGCCGTAAACAGTGAGGAGGACAGGACTCTCCACATTGAAGTATACAGGAAATCCACACACACAGACCAATACTTAATCTTTGTCTCTCACCAGCCACTGGAGTATAAGCTGGAAGTTATCAGTACCCTGTACCATCGAGCTGATAACATACCAACAAGTGTCCAAGCCCAAGAGAAGGAACATAAACACCTGGAGGACTTAAAACTTGGATATCCAAACTAGAGCTTTGTGAAAACAGCCACAAGATCCAGAGAACACCCACACTACTGGTGATGAGGGAAAAAAGGAGTAAATGCAACAACACTGTGTTTCCGTATGTGTCTGGAGTATTACATGACCTCAGGAGGATTTTCAAAAAACACCAAAGCCCTGTGTTTTGTAAAAAACATGCTAAGACAGATACCGGTCCACCCGAAAGACCGCACACCCAAACACAGTGAGGAATGCACAGACCTGTACATCGGGGAAACTAAACAACCACTACACAAATATTTTGCTCTGAGCACTTAGCCAAAGAAGTCAAGAATGCAGAACATGTTTCCTTTGAATATCATGGCAGTATAGAACCATCTGGATCTCAAACACTGTTGCTGACCGATGTGAGTTTGCATTTCACTTTAATCCTGTAATACAAAAAACATTCAGAAAATGACAAGAAGTCATTGTACACCATTCTGAGACGACTATGTATACTTGACCTAAACTTAACTTACCGTTTCCAGCAACTGTTTTGAGGTTTCCATGATTCACCATATTTTACAGAACTCACTGTGCATGTATAAAAGGCACATGATCATGATTCAAGCTGAGATTTTATTGTTCCACCCTTAAAAGCTGTGGAGCTCCTGACTACATAAGGCAAGCTGCTTGTCCCCACATCACAGCAAAGTACCATTAAAGTACCATTAAAACACACATCTGTCGTAGTGAGTATAAGCAGGCAATATTCCCATCTTGAGGAAAGTCAATACGTCTCTCAAGATAGTCAGCTTATACTTGGATAGCAGTTACAAGGCAAGTGATTAACAAAGTGCCATAATTCTGTCAGAAATGTAAGGGCAAGGAGACAAATACTGTCATCAATGCAGGAAACTAGAGCAACCATGGGGCCATTACATGAATACATGTTTCACCTTCACACAGTTCTAGGAATAAAATTGCATAATTTTATCAATGTCATCAAATATTTCTGACAACACATGACATAAATAGACTATAATATAACAGGTTGCTGTTTCTTCAAGAGAAAAACAATTCATCTTTGTCACCAAGGCACTCTTAAGCATTTTCAAAATGCATTAATACCAATCTTGTGATAGCACTTTGCCTTTGTGTTGTCTTATATAAGTATGACACATTGTCTAACCTGGTGAGCTCATCTGGCACAGGCGACTGTCTGGGTTTGAAAATGCATGCCTTTTTTTATATTTATAACTAATGTTTACATAAAGTGTGAATGCTGCATTAGAGTGCCGGAGGAGCTTGAATCCTCCCAGGAGTGACGGCGTGCCTCTATCACCTCTCTGTATCTGATTTTCTTATTTAGGCAGGTGATAAGGATGTTCGAAAACACTCCGGGCAGGCAGCTGTACTGTCGGTGCTACGTTGCATAAGCGAGGTCAACTGTCACACAAACACAACAGAGAGGTCACTTCTCCAGCAAGGAGTGTAGAAAATGGTTGAAATGTTTTGTGAATATTTCCTGGGTACATTAAAAGTGTCTTTTGTTATGACTCCACTTGGCTGTGCAGTGCTTGGAATATGGTCTAATCTTTCTAATTACTAAACATATACAGTACAATTTAATTTAATGATCACATCCCAAAGGGTGAGTACACTTAGTTTTGACTAGGCTTTGTCCTAAATTCACGGAGTCAAATTACAGCTTCCTACTACATACAAACTCATTAATTTCACCAGACGTTTGCCTTTTCAGTTTCTTCAGGAACTGCTAGCAAAGAGTTAGGTTGTACTTTTAAAAAAGTTAAAACACATAAAAGAAATTAAAATTGAAAGAAAAGACAAAAAAAGAAAAATACAATTCAGGCATAAAAATACAATACAATAAAAATACATGTGTGTCCATACAGGGGTATTGAACAATACTTCTCTGTTGGCCATGATTTAGAACCTCTACTGAAAACAATAAAACTGTGCATTTGCATTTTCAATTTAGTGGGCAGACAGCTCCATTGTTTTGCTCCTTTAACAGAGAAGACTGTCTAAATGAGGTTTTACACATTAACGCGTCAGTTACAGTTTATTGAGGCCCTTGTGCTGACTTTACTTGAGTACTGGTGTCTTTTAACAAATTTACTAAGCAGGGATGGAGCATGCCCATTTAAGCATTTAAAAATAAGCATTAGGTTGGAATGACTTACTAAGCATTCAAAGCTAAGCATATTGTGTTTCTAAAAAATGTGACGGTGGTGACATTCATTCACACTCATTGTTTTTTTGTCCATGATTTTATTGTTGAGTTTTATAGTGATGTGATAGGGCAGCAGGGAGTGATGGCGGGGTGCAGCGCCTGATGATTGTGAACCATAATGGCACTGGCAAGTGGGCAATTCACTCAGCAGCCTCCCAGTGAACATGGGATGAACAGGACTGAACACAGCCTCAGAGACCAACAGGGAATCCAGTACTGAGATGATTTACACAGAGATTCTTGATGGATAGCTTTACTTTTTGCTAAACCGCTAAGTGTAGCCTATCTGCCTGTATCTGTAAGATAGTTAGCTTGGTTGGTTAATGCTAGCGGTTCTATTGGCTTATTCAGCCCCGGGGGTGCCAAGATCCAAACCCGGAAAGAAAACCACTGTGGTAACGTTACTGTATTTAGTGGTCAAACTGAACTTCTTGGAGGCTTTGCTCGGTCCCTGTCCAGCTGCCATGTTCACTCTCTGAGAGCTGGGACTAGTCCGCACAGAGTCTGCATGGGGGTGGGTGGGCTTAAAGTTAACACACATTCAGCGCTCCTGGCGATTGTAAACGCCAATCAATCTACTGTTTAAAAAAAACCACTCATGCATTTTCTTCTGTTTCATGGAAACAGAAGTAATCCCTATGAGTAATGCCCAATTTTTCAAAATGTACCTGTAATCGTCATTTTTTTCTGTACTGTGACGGAATACATTTACTTTTTTTGTATCCTGATCATGTAACACCGTTACATGTAATCCGTTACTCCCCAAACCTGCATGCATTTAGAGTTCAGCTGTAATCTATGTCAGATACTTTCTGATAAATCTGAAGCAGTTTGATTTAACTTTTTCCAATCTTTCATGCAAGTCTAAGACAAATCTCAAATACTTGCTGTTGTCAATCTTACTGTTGACCTCATTCTATATTTTTGCCATTAAAGTTTCATTTTCATGTTGTTTAGATATAGAAAAAAACATTTTCAAAGAGTTATTTTTACATTAAGTTTAAAGTGACAGGACTCAAGCCATCCCAATCCAGAATGCAAAGATTTTGAAAGCTAGCTTGCTAGTTGTTCTGGCAGATATATAAATGACAGTTTCATTAGCATACATTTGGCAGCCAACCCCAGGACATCTCTCAGGGAGGTTGTTGACATACATGCTACTTAGTAGTAGACCTAAAACAGACTTTTAGGGTATCCTCGGGCTTAGCATGGTGGGTGGACTTTTCCCCATTGACCGTCACGCATTTGACTCTTCCACTGAGGTACGATCAGAAAATTGGAATTTTGTTTAGCTATCAGCACGTCAGATGCTCCAACAGCATGGCCTATATCCAAAAGATCTTTTTTTTTTTAATTAGATGACGATTTGCAGTCTCTGCTGAATGTTTGGATATGAATTCAAATTGTTGATGTAGTAACTGATTTGTCTTTAGTTGTATGAGCTTCTGTGCTACATTTTTCCCATTGTCTTGGAGGCAACTAAGAGGATGGCAATGTGTCTTTAATTTTTATTTTTTAACAAAGTCTGTTATTGGATCAAGATTATGGATGTCTTTGGCTTTTGAATTACTCATGTTACCCATCATTTTCTGGACTTTTTTCAGGAGTAATCTCTGTGTAAAATGGATTTTGAGTGTTCTGGTCCACCGTGTTGGACGTCACCTCTACTGCTTTAAAATTATGTACAAGTCCCTGTACTGATTCTACAAAAAAGTATGCCTACTGAATTATTTTGTAATTGTTGCATTGTCCATTGTTTATTCTCAGCTCCTTTATACTCTGATGCTTATGGGTGTTTGACTTGGTAAAACGGGTGGTGTGCTCTCACAGTTTGGAACTACTACTATTAGCCTCTTCAATAACTTTTGAGATGTAATTCATCGTAGCCTTGTGTAGTTCAGCGACATCTTTGTTTTTCAGGCCTGTGTAAATGAGATGCTCAGTTTCCTTACATTTTGAGGGCAGACTTTTTTCATTATAGATATTACATTATATTCATTCAGATATCTTCACTTAACAATGGACATGAGCTTCTCTTAGGGCTACGCTTCCCTGTTTTAGTGTATATGGCAATTAAACTATTAATAGCTATCATGAAATTATCACAGCAGGTGTTGACATCATGTGTTATTGTTACTGTATACCAGTTCATTTGCATAAATTCTCTTTTAAAGTCTGCCATTTTACATTTTGGAATCCCTGATTTTAACAGCCCCAACATTTTTGTATAATGGACCAGCCATTTCTTGGTCAGCATTCTAACAACCAATGTCATATTATGGTCTGATAAGCCTGTGATCAGATTACATGTTTTAGTTATTCATGAAAACAAGGACAGACTTTACTTGTCCTTGTTATTCTTGTAGGCCTGTCAATCACCAGATGGTAATTTAATGTTGCTTTCTGTCTTTTCAAAAGAAAGTGTATCCTGGTATATGTATTATACCAGGATAGACTTCGATAATATGCCACAGTGGAGCCAGTTCTCATCAAGACATATAAAGTCCAGGTTAGTATGGCTTTAGGTTTGGTTTACAGTCTAAAATAACTGTTTGAAAACACAAGCATTGTCTTTGTTTTCACTCTTATTTAATCTTCAATTTGTTTTCTATATTGTTTTGAATGAGACTTTGAATTTATGCTTATGTGATGGCATTATTTGATCAGTTGGTGGACAGAAATTAAAATGGTAAAGAATGCCAAACCACTCGTGCTTCCTGTTGCCATCTTAGCATAGTGCTTTAAATGAACTTGTAACAAATCCCTAGGTATGTAAAGCATTGCTGTTCGACTTACCAAGGAAATTATTTGTGGGTGCTTTGCTTTGCTACCTTATACCTTATTAACAGGGAACAGTAGGCTTTTTGATTGGTTCAATTTGTAGTCTGAAAGATTTCCAAAAAGTTTTAGCAGTTCCAAGACCTTGGAGCTCAGCGTGCTTGGAATACATAGCATTTAGATTGTTGAATTCAGTCTGGAGCAAAAGCTTTTCTTTGAATATGGCTGGATTAGGGAAAAGGGCATATCCGCTGTCAATTTCCAGAATGAGCTGGCATATCTGCAATCTGTATAGAATGCTATTTGTTCTCGTAGGCAGTGTATGAAATTTCCCGCCTTCTAATAAACCCTTCAGAGCCTCTCAGACCATGCACTGTGAAATTAATTATAATTAATTTGGACTAGAACATGATATGACAATGCTGTGATATTGGCTGTTGAAGACAAAGGGCAGCAGTCTATCAAGAAATAATCTATGTCAAATAGCTATGGTGAACTGGGGAGAAAAAAATGTGTATTGTTTAGTTGCAGGATTGCTTCTCCTCCAGGGGTCAGATAATGTGTATGAATGTAGAAAGGAGTTGATTACACATGCAGATTTGGACAGGCATGTATTTTGGTTCAGTCCTTGATCTATCTAACTGATTATAAAAGACGCAATGAAAATACCCCTCCAGTAATTAATTAGTGGGTTATCAAGAAGCGTCATTGTCCAACAAAATAGTTCACACAATGTGAAAAAGTCAGCCTCTCCAGGTAAAACCGTCCATTATGAGTCTACATAAAAGATAAAAACACAAATAAAGTTTACATAGCAGCCCTGTTTAAATAATAGCTGACTAGCTGGCTATTGTATCAGCCCAGCCAGAGCACCAGCATTTAGCCTATAATAGTGACAGGTAGTCTACTGCCTAGCCACCAAGAGGCTAGCAAGCTGTCATGTTAGCATATAGCTAAAAACAATATATTGATGGGCGCTCCAATCATTAAAAGTTTAGTCTTTCTCCAGTTCTTGTGGCTGTTGATTGTTTATAATGTAGACTTCACTGTCAAAAGTAAACACACATTCACATTTCCACTCCTGGAAGTTCCCCGTGTCTGGTCTTGTTAAGGAACCACTTGTGTTTGCAGTTGTTTAATACCTTTGATAAGATTGCTGTGTGAATATAAAGATAATCATTTGAACATTTGAGCAAACTCTCTATATCTCATTCTCTTTTTAAAAAGTGTAGGCTAGTTGTTTTTTGTGTTTAGCCTTGTACTTTTATATGTGCTATGATTGGTGTATTTCTCTGGAGTTTTTTTGAGGGTGCACCCATAGCCATAGCATACCTAGAAAACTCTGTATTCTGATAGCGACTTGTTGGTCAGCCCCAAATGTTTGTATTTTGTAATGTGGATAACTTACTTCCCAGATGAAGATAGTGGCCAAATATATACCTAGTTTGGAACCTGTTACATCAACAAATAGGGTCAGTCTATAAAATTAGCAGTCTGGTAGTTGTGTGAACAGGGTGGCCTGGGATGGGGTCAAATTCCTGGCCTTAATTATTGTGCCAGTCCGTCCTGGTTTGATTCTACTATTATAAAAAAAAGGAAATTCAAGTCCACATCAGCCCTATCATGCTGGAAACTATGGTTGAAAATAGACTGAAAGCACATGTATGAGATTGTGTCATCAACATTTTGCAGACTGCAAGTTGGGTTGCAGAAGTTTTGTTTCAGAGGTTTTTCTCCATCCAAATAAAGGGTCTAACGATATATGGTGTTGTATGCTCTATGAATACAGAGGCAAATTTGTGGTTTTGGACTAACTTGATTTGACCTTTGGATTGAGTCACTCATGTGTACTGTAAAGTATGTGAACTGGTCACTGGTCATCTGTTTGTATATGTATAAGTGTCAGCGCGTGCATGAGGTAACAGCATGCCCTTGTGGTGCCCTCGCAGTAGTTTCTCATGTAGTATTGTGATCTGAGTCAGTTTGCTCTAATGAAAAAGCGATGATGTACGGCTCAGACTGACTGTTTAGGTCACTCACCAAATGGGCTGTTTCACAACTCAATGAAGCAAAACATACCACCCAATAAACCACTTTCTACAAACGCATTTTCTGTCGTGTCATAGGTGCTGTGAGATAATAAGGATGAAAACCTACCGCACAACTTTGACCTCTTAGTGTTGGGCTGCCATTCATAGGTATTAAAAGTGGATGGTTTGCTGTCTCTCTCTCTCTCTCTCTCTCTCTCTCTCTCGCTCTCTCTCGCTGTTAGATTGCCTTGAGGAAGACATCAAATGAATTAATTTCCCTGGTTGGATAAATGTTCAAAAATTTATTATTTGTAGTTTGCATTTATCTCTTTACCCATGCAGGACTTTCTGAGTGAGGTGGGGTTCCTCTCTAAAAAGATGGAGAAATGAGCTGGAACTAAACTGTTGTTTACCCATGAGGATTTATTCTACATCTTGTTCGTTTGTGCATTTGCATTCCCCATGCCTGCCTCTCTCTGTGTCTAGTGCTCACTCTGCTTTTCCACAGAGACACGCGCACACATTATCACACTACATGCCTTCTTCAGCTACATCTGTTTGTGTCTCAGTTTTTCTTGTCTATCTGCATGCACTTAGCGTGAACCTACGGCGGTTCGTACTTTCAAACGTTAGATTTGTGTCAGCGGCTGCGACGGAACACCATGTTTAAGTGCATTTGGCGATGCGGTGTCCCCTGAGGATGACTCTTGCCTGCATGCAGTCCCACTACATCTCTGTCACATGACCAGCTGTGCTCAGTGGCATTTAAATCATCATGTTGCACGTTCATACACTAATATGTCACTGAAGAGGAAGCAAAAACTAGTACAAAAGCCATAAAATACTGCTATAGGAACAAAATCCTTTATATACAGTGCAAAAAAATTACAAACAAATATTTTGCACCATGTCTTTTTTGAGTTACATACTACTTCTAGAAAATAGCTAAAGCCTTGTAATCTGAGTCACTGACTCGGTGATAGTGATAAAAGTTGTGGGCTGGACCTTTAAAACAATGAGCTGAAACTTATTATAAAGCTCTGCAAAGCTGAAAGGGAGCTGCAGATTTAGGTGAAGATTCTTGGACGTGACTTCACTACTATTTGTACTATTAGTACTACATCTCCCGCTGCTGTGCCTGTTTGTTTGTTTGTATGTGTGTGTGTTGGAAAGCTGCTTATGGAGATGGAACATTGTACAGATTATGGATTCTTGCAGTCTGTTAAAGAAATGTCTCAGGCAATAAACCTTCTCTCTTCTCTCTTATCTCTCATAACTGAGAAGAAAGCAGAAGCTGGACTCATGATTTGTCTCTAGACCCAACTAAAGAGGCCACGGTAACGTAAAGCTGAAGGGTGTCAGTTACATTAACCCTCTGTGTAGACCTCTGCTGCTTTTAGGTTTAGGCTTAACGGATACCTGACCAAAGACACACTAACAAATCCTCTCATTTAAGAAGCAGAAATGTTTTGACACACAAAACATACAATTGTATCCATTCTGTCCACCCCATCTGAACTGTCCTCTAAAAACAGATTATTGAAACTCATGTCTCTTACAATATTAGGGCCCAACACGACAGCATATCTCTAGGAGGACATTGCAGAGACGTGAATAACTGTTTAAAGATCAAATGCTCCAGAGAATTGTTTATATTGTTTATGTAAGAAATGAGATTACTCTGACAACGTCTGGGAAGTCATCACCTCAAAGTTGAGTTACACACTCAGCTAAGAAAATATTGTTTCAGATGTCATTTGGAGAGATGTGTTGGACGGTTATAGACTCAATATGGTACTGAGTGGATTCTTTGTCTCCTCGGCTGAGCATTGATCTGAAAATATCTCTGTTCCATATCCAACCAATCACTGCGCTCTGTCCAAACACCAACCTAATAAACTGGGATGAAGAGCAGCACAAACACATCCCCGTCTTTTTATTACTGAATGGCAGCCAGTGACGTTGTCTGTTGTCACCCCAATCAGCTCCCATCTCCTGCTGATAACGCACTCTGCGAACCATCACCATGGGAACTGTTGCACATGTTATGGGTGGTTGTCAAGGGAACCTGGCTGAATAACGGTCCCTCTTTTCTGATGCACCGCCTTGCCTCTCTTCGCCTGACTCACTTGTTCTGATCTGTGTTCCTGCGATGTGAAAATAGCCGTGCACTCGATGAGAGTGTGTTTGAGATAGAGAGCGGGGAAGTGAAAGAGCAAACTGTGTACTTATGGTGATTATCTTAATGACAGCTTCTTTTTAAACTGCTCCGCAGGCTCATTTCCCCCTCTGTAATCCAGAAGTAACCGTGGGATCAGGACGGGGGGCAGGGGGGTGTGTGGAGGTGGATTTTTCTTTCTTATTTATTTTTTTTTTTTACGTTACATGAATCTATTACACATGGAAATCAGTCCAGAGGGAAACGCTTTAGAGCGGGTATGTGAGAATCATAAGTTTGGCTGTAAAAAGCTCATTTTATTGTTTAACTTTTTGTAAAAGTATGCAGATGGATTTTGTTACTTCAGCTGGTCTTTGTACTTACAGACACCTAACTTCATTATTTCCCTCCTCCGTGTATAAATCTATTTTAGAGTGCACCCCAGTTTATCACCGTTTAAATATGTATAACATGAAGTTCTTTCTTGACCTTGACCGCAACTGACAAAACAATCTCACATCGATGTCCATTTAGAAGGTATTCTGGAGCTTTAGATCGTATCACATGATCTTCTTTAGGAGATGAAATTGACTATTTTTTCCTGAGCACTTCTCATCAAAGTTAATTTTTTCAAAAGATCTTGAGGTAAGATTTCTTTTGTCAAAGTCTGGTCAAAGTCAAGAATAGACTAATTGGATAAGAAGTCCTTAAAGTGCAATTCCATGACAAATGGACAAACTACTAGCTGAAGAAGATCATGTGGTATGTTAGAAAGCTCTAGAGCAGCTTCTAGTTGGACCTTAAAGCTGGAGTGTGGGACATCCATTACATTTACGCCCTTGCCAAACAAGTTCACACAATGCTGATTAAGCCTTTCACCGGCAGGGAAATCTCTCTGTATTCACAGTTTAGTGATGTGTAATGATGCGTTTTACACCAACCAGCAATAACTGGTTTGCCAGTGGCAACCCAGAGCTATGTAGAGAGCTCCACCATCCACCACTGCTGTAAAAAAAAATAGGTCCATTGGAGAGAAAGTTTTTGTTATTATTATTGTATAGTTTGTGTTAATATGCTTTGTAATGTAAGCAGTCGTGCCAATAAAGCCACATGAATTGAAGGTGAATGGAGACAGCCCAACTATGTCTCTACAGGAGAAACTGTAGTGACGTGGTAGCTATAGCAACTACTGGTATGGCACAGCGCTTGGTGGGAAAAGCTAAAGAAAACTTTCTGATGCTCCAGATAAAAAAGAAACTGTGTTCAGAGGAAGGATGAAAGTCGAAAAAAGAAAGAGATGTGAACAAACACAGATAAACCTTGGTGTAGCTTTTCATCATTGGAGAGCACCGGGAGAAGAGAAGGGACTGAGGTCAGACATGGTGCTCTTGGAAAGGTCAGTAATTGTAAAATGTTTGGAGTTAAGCTATGTAGTTGTTACATTTACTCTACCTAAATAATGGATTTTTGTCCTGGAACAGAGGAAACTTCTCTGTATTTTTGTAACTAGCCTATTTCTGAACTCAAGCCTGGGGCGAGCTCACCTGTAGGCATACAGTACATCATGAGCACCCTCTCACTGCCAGAGGGGGGAGACAAAACTGCAGGTTTGACGTGACATTGTTTTTTAAATTATAGACAGATTTGTTCAAAGCAGTAAAAGGCATTTTACTTCACTGACTGCAACTCTGTGATTCCTGATTTGAAGAGTGTTCTTTTCTGTGGACATTGTTCCTGAACAAAGTGTTGGTTAAGGGTGGAGCTGGATCAGGTGGGCTTGAACCGGAAGGTGTTTGATCTGCCGTCTTACAGACCATCCCAAAGCTCTTGTGCACCGAGGATCGAGGCTCTCAGAGGGATCTCCGAGGAGCCAGGATACTTGAGACCAGCCTTCACAAAAGTCTTTTACTGACCGACACACCTCCTTTTTGGGTTTCCCTATATTGACTGATCGATCACAACATAATAGTTGACAGATTTAACTCAAGTGTATCACTCCCAAATGTATTTGAATTGACTCACCATCTAGTTAAGAACATGTGTTCATTGTAGGTCTGAACAACAAAAACACCACAAACCACTTTCTTCAATTATTAGAAAGATTTTTCTTTTCTGTTATTTACGCCATTAACTTTTATTAAGGAGACAATTAAAGTCAGAGAGAGTTGGAGAGTCTCAGTCAGTTTGCATCATTTATCATAATTTCTATTCAGTCACATATGAGGCTGATAATTCCTGAGTGCTGGCTTTGATCTGAGTTAAATCATTGAAATTTCCCATGAAACATTTAGCCTAATAAATCATAATGTTCAAAAGACGCCATGATTATGTTCTGGGTTATTCAATAATGAATTCACAATCAGAATACAAATAAATACATAGCCTATAAGCAGATAATGAATATTTAATATAAACACATTGTGCCAGTGGGAATGATTCTGTGCTTCTGACACAGTATAAATACAGAATGCAGGGTGTTCTTCATGTGCAGGTGTTTGTTTAACAGGTAACAGCTACAAAGGCAAAAGGTGCTGCTCTGCACTGACAACTGGGAGACTTTATCAGTATCAGCACAGCACGCATGCGCGCACACAAACTCCATCAAAAGTCTCTGCAGCTGTTAAAGCCGACCGACGGCTGATCTAGCCGCGACGAGCTGCCACCGTCCTCAGAAACGGAAGTGGCTTCCCGAGGCGCTTCGGGGGGGAAGGGATGTCTCATTTCTCTACAAACATATTTCCTCATTTCTTCTCTGCTCGCATGGCTTCCTTGCTGACTAAGACACAAGGTGAAGACGCAAGCGAGGGAAACGTGGATGCAATTAAGAGAATTGAGATGCACCTCCTGTCTCTCGGTCTGTAGCCTACATCCTTCATTCCTTTCCTCGCCTCCTCTCACTTTAAAGCGACTTCATCATCTGTCCATGGTTTTGTTACAGCCTGCCGCTGTTTTATCTGACCTCTGTCAGATCATCATGACAATTTTTCACTGCTGTCACAGGACTATGCTTTTGGATGTTTGCAGACGACATAATGGCCAATTTCACCACCACATGAAATACAGCAAATTAGTGCTGAATGACGAGAAGTATTTGACGTAAGCAGCTGTTTGCACTTGTAAACATCATGTCCCAATTAAAGCAGTTGAATTGTGGGTACCCTACTTATATGTGTGTTTGAGTGTGTGGGGGTGGCCTCCGCTCCTGGCTCCTCATGCACACCTGTCTGCTATCAGCTCGTCACCTCTCAGCCTACACACACCTGCAGTCCATCAGCTCATCACCTCATCTACTCCGGTTCAACTCCCGCTTGGCGCCGGATCATTGCCTCAGCTCAGGGGTAGTTTAGTTTCTTGTGCTCTCCGGGTTTTTGTGATTATTATTCGTCTCGATTCCTGGCCTGTCGCTAACTGCCTTTCCCTTGTGCCTCAGGATCATCTCTTATCTCCTGCCTGCCTCCCTGCTTGCCTACCTGCATGCTAACCAACACTTCCCTGCAAGCTCTGCTGGCCACAGCGCCTTGCCATTCTCCATTCGTCCTCTCTCCTCCGCCACAACCAGCCACCCTCTCTCCTCAACCCACCTCCAAGTACCACAGCTATTCAGTAAAGCTGTTGAACCTCCCCTGCCTCTAAGTCTGTGTTCTGCACTTGGGTCCACTTTTGAACCACCTGCAAAAAAGAGCCCTGGAAGCTGCAGGTTCACTGTGTGTCAAATTGTATTTTCTATTCAAGTGTCCCACTACATGTTACAGTGAGCCAGCAGGCACAGCAGCAGGATGCTGAAAGTGAAGCAGCTAAATAAAATCCAGCCATCATTTATAATGTCATTATTTATACATCACTCATGAACAAGGCCTATTGTGTACTACATCAACTACAATGGATCCCGCATCGTTACCTGTTCTAGTCCTCTTTTGTGAAGTCCTGTCTTTAATGGCTTTGTTGCTTAACTTAGGCCTGTAATAGTAGTCTTAATTTGACCAAATCACCAAACACCAGAACTAAACTATGGAGGGGGGGGGGGGGGTTGTCAAGGGAAATAATAAAATAAAAAATTATGTAGAAAAGTTTAGAACCAGTCTGTTCTGTATTTATTACAGGCTAACAAATGTTCAGTATTCAGCGCAGTTCAGCCAACTTTTTAGAAAATCTCAGTCCAGTGAAGTTATGCATGGTGTGTTTGCCTTTTGATAAGCTTTCACTGGCTTCAGATCAGATCACACCTTACCTAGAAGCTCCAAGCATTACTGCTACTGAAACCAAAACAAGAAACAGGCCCTCCTCCTGCAGCCTGAGCCGGGAGCTGTCCTTCAGCACCCCGAACAATACAGGTGCGTCAACAACTGCAGAAAGTGGATTATGCGTGACTTCAACATCTTTACATATTAAAATCCGTCCTCTAGGCTACATAACAACATTTAAGTTCGGTATTCTACCCGAGGATGTGTAACACACACAAACTACTCGTTTTCAGTTACGTTCTTTCTGAGAAAGGTGCCAAATGATGCGTTTAGCTGTCACTCATTTAGTTTTTGGCATGTTTGCGGTGGTTACTGACCTTTCTGAGAGTTTCGAAGTCTGTGGAACCCCTGCTGTTGTCCTCTTTGCAGCGTCGATATGCCCGACACATTACTGCCCATGACAAGAGGCTGACGATGATTCACCGCGGCTTTGACGGAAGTCTGTTTATCCGACTGATGATTGCTGCCTGTATCCCGCGGAGACAGCTTCCTCCGAGGCAGGCGAATAAACAGTTTCCTCAGTCGCGAACAGGAGTCAATGTGTAGTTGTCTTTAATGACGTCATCCACTCATCACCAAACGCCAAAAGCGAAAGAGGGGACAGACAGCACGCGCACAGGTGTGTGTGTGTGGAGACACAGTGCAGCGATCAGAGTGAGGATGTTGAATCCAGGATAGAGGTTTTGGCTTTTCATCAGCGGAATTTAACGAGTGAATAATCCTCTTCAGCAAGCCCCTGAGTGACCCCACACAACAGCTGAGATCGCTACTTTGCTACATTAACAACAGTGCAATAAGTTCAACATACAGCGTTTTATAGGAGCCTTAGATGTATTTAAAACATTAGGCCTACAAAGGCTACTTCTTTATTCCCGTTCACTCTTCCTTTCACTGTTTCACTGTTCCGTTAAAAGGGTGGAATTTGTGCAAAAAAAAAAGAAAAGAAGACAGACCAGAACAATGATAGTAAGCAATGTTGGCCTAGCTATCATCTGAAACCTAAAACGTAACTCCAGCTCGGCCTGAACCACCCGCAGTCCTCTAAATATGCAAGTCTATCAAACAAGTGCAAAACATAAATGCCTAATGAGCGCTTTGTCATGGCTCATGAATTGTGTAAAGCTGCCATCTAGTGTAAATCAACAATAAACAATAAAACAAAATAAGCCATTGAGAGTTTTGGCTTTTCTATCCAAAAACTCCGATCGAAAGTCTCAAGTCTATTTTTTCACTTCACTGCTTTGCTACATTTCTAATGCTTCGTAGCACACTTTGACCTGCAGTACACCTAATGACCTAATGGAACATTCCAAGGGCCTGGAATGCCAAAGGAATGAATTTTTGTTCAGGTTTGTTCTGTTGATTAGTGAAAGAATCCTGATGAAACTCACATAAAACAACAAATAACAAATATATATATATATATATTGGAAATAATTGATATGATAGATTTCATGTCATTTATTTATTTATAAAAGCAGAAAAGCCGAAATGTTTCCATTTGATGCACTGTACCAGATTAAAGCTTC
This sequence comes from Lepomis gibbosus, assembly GCA_029875015.1. Lineage (NCBI taxonomy): Eukaryota > Metazoa > Chordata > Actinopteri > Centrarchiformes > Centrarchidae > Lepomis > Lepomis gibbosus. The sequence goes on along the minus strand of JAPMOB010211989.1, from coordinate 686 downwards.
AAGCTAATTTGCATCTGCAGTGCCTTGGCAGGTCAGTTAAAAACTAAACCATAATCAATGAGCTAAGGCTGACCAGTCCATTGAAAATTGAAATACCACCAACATGGCCCAACAGCATCCCAATCACAACGATGGCAACACGACTTTGAGCAATGCCGCTCAGCCCCAGCACAGAGTTAGACACAGTTAGAAAGACACACAAGACATACAGAAGTACTCACAAATACTGAATTATATTTTGGATGAAGTATTCAGATAGTAAAATCAGTTAGTATATTCAGAAAAATGTACTTAAAGTATTAAAAGTAAAAGGACTCAATGTGCAATGAAAAAGTCACCTGGGACTGTTATAGTAGTATGTTATATGATAATTATTATTATCATTATTACTCTGACATGTAAAAGCAGGAGTTTACTGTTGTAGTTGGCTGAGGTTGAACTATTTAGTATCAGACTGCAATAAAAAAAAATTTCATTATGATTATTTTTTAATGTACACATTCTGAAAATAGTGAGAATTGTTATCACAATTGCCCAGAGCCCAAAGTGAAACATTCACAATGCTTGTTTTGTCAGTTCAAACATTATTAAAAACACATTGCTCCCCCCTGCGATGGACTGGCGACCTGTCCAGGGTGTACCCCGCCTGTCGCCCTATGCCAGCTGGGATAGGCTCCAGCCCCCCC
>JAPMOB010211987.1:22024-32350 GCA_029875015.1 Lepomis gibbosus | reverse complement strand
GTGAGCACCAGATACTTTCTTGTGAGCACCACATAATGTGTGCACCAGTAACTTTCTTGTGAGCACCAGATACTTTCTTGAGAGCACCAGATACTTTCCCGTGAGCACCAGATACTTTCTTGTGTGCATCAGATACTTTATTAGAAATGTGATTTGTATTTTTTTTACCCATGTCTCCTTAGGGGCTCACAGTAAGGAGCTGATTGAGAAAGTAGGTATGCTAGACCTTTAAGCTTACCTTAGGTAAGGAGTGGCATTGGCTTCATTAATACGGATTAAATGTAGCAATAATTCAGCGGAGATGAAATAGAGCTCTTCTTGGTATTTTGTCAAACCTGGTCTGCAGCCACACACTTCCACAGCTGATTTATAAAGGCTCAACAGTATAAAACCCCTCCAATAAGCCTTAAACCAGCTTCACTCACATCTTAATGCTAATTGCCTCTATAGCTAGCACTGTCACCCTGTCAGTCTGAAAAAAAATGGCGGCCAAAAATAGAATGGTTGGGGTTATTATTTGTCTTGGGAAATGCTCAGAAACAGCAAGTGATTTATTATGTCTGTGGCATGAGAAAACTCCAGAAATGCCAGATACAAACATAATTAATTTAAAAAACTAAATTTAATGTACTAATGTACATATTTGCTTTGTAACAAATATGTTTATTTGACATCATCTTCAAATCTCCTTTCTTTGATTCAAACTAAATTGAGAATGCCCATGTGACCCTAAACTATACTGAAAAAAACTAAGATTTACAATTCAGAGGTTTCTATAATTTAGCGGCGAGTGTCGGGAGAACGTACTGTACATATAGCAATGTTCTCTGAGGGAGACACTCTATCACACAACCTTTAGTTCACAATAAAAGCTTTCTGTATACAAGAGCTCGGGCCTCAAATCTCCCTCACATGAGTTTGAGACACATGACTACTTGCACTTACTGGAGAGGGCGCACAGGAGGGGAGAGAACAGCAGGTCAGAGGATTCTTCTAAACCTCAGCCGACACTCATGTGAGATGAGACTGCTGTAGCCTTTAGGTTTGCTATCTTACCCAACAGCCTCCCACTCAAATGCCTTTATTATTTCTGAAGTCTGTACTCGCCAAAGGCAATCAAAGCATTAAATACTTATTTTCATTATCTTATTTTCTTATCAAGTCTTGCCACCCTCTAAATCTGAGTGAATGAGTCATAGCTGTACCCAAATAAATGTATACACATTACAAAAAGTAGAAAAAGATACATTTTAAAATAAATATATATCAAAGAACACACTGTAACATAAAGGTGAGGAATGCCATATATAGAGAAGAGGTGAGTGGCCACTAGGGGAAAGTTAAAATACTGTTGAATAAATATATGTATATATTAATGTGTGAATGTGTGGGTGAATGACTTGGTGTTTTAGGTTAGGTAGGACAACTACAGTAGGTATTGGTGATGAGATGACAGCTGCTTTAAAAGAAGACACAGGCTGTGCTATCAGCAACTTCTGAACAAAAATTATCAAACCATATACCATCAAATCATCAAACCACGATATACATTCATACATCACACATTTAAGATTAGCTGAAGTTGCGGAGGACCGAAAAATAATAAGGCTGAGGCCAGAAAATGTTGCTTATTTTATGTCATGAACTTTAGCCTTTTAAAACACAAAGACAACTTAGATGCCAACACTATACCGCCCACCTTTAACTACATCCTGTTTATGAAAGCATGGGTTTAATGTAATAACAACAAACTATATACAGAATATATAAGGAAACTTCTCTGTTGCATTACTAATTGTAGAAAATCCTGCCAAGTGATTTACAGTGGGTGATGCCAACAGGTCAGCTGGTACAAAATTAACACTGCTTAAAATTCTTAATATCACCCTTCTACTAAACAGGTTAAATAACAACTGTGAGGAGACCATCTCATGCTCATTCTCTGTCTTTTTTTATAACTAACCTCAAACCATCTGCATACCTACAATACTTCAAAAGTCAGTAAAACAAACGTCTCCTTCTCACTGACTTGAAATCAGTGTTGCCTTTCCTGAAGGAAAAAGTCTAGGGTTTCCTTTTGAGCAGCTGACCTCTCAAGAATCATTATCTGGAAAGCTTTGTCTCTAATGCAGTGAGGATGGGAAAGCAGATTGTGAAGCAGATTCATTCAATCAGTAATGTTTCAAAATGACAAAAAAACATAATTACAAATATAATTTCCTCAATTGCTAGCCATTAACATTAATGAAATTCCAAATGTAGCCATCAGCTAATTCTACTCAGAACACTTTCAACAGACCAAGTGCATTTATTTAACTGTCTATAAAATCAGTTCCCGTTTAAAAAAAACATATTTTTCTTCACATTTCTGAATAATTTTAACCAATAAACTAACATCCATTCATTTATGACCAGTGTGTCCTATCATATAGGATATGGGCTACTTCTTTAAACATCTCAGTTTATTTATTATTTTAAAGACACTAAATCGGCTTGTCTCAGTGCTGTGGCTCACTTAAAAAAAAAAGGTGTAAAGTTTGGGTCAAATGAAAGCAAGTCGCAGAAACCCCCTCAGGGCAATTTCAAATGTCTTATCAAATTTCCCACAGTGCCCCATATTTGTTTGCTCTATATCTGCTTTCCCGTTGTTGACTGTACCTGCAATGTCCCACAGCTGCAGACGCACCGTCTCCTGGTCCCAGTTGAGGACTTTGAGCGCGAAGTCCACCCCGATGGTGGCTCGGTAGTTGGGGCTGAAGTTGTGATGGACATACCGCTTGATGATGCTGGTCTTGCCGACCCCGAGGTCCCCTATCACAAGAATCTTATACAGATGCTCCTTCTGGTGGTTGTTCTGCATGGCGACCGAGGAGGGCGAGAGCTGAGCATGAATCCACCGTAATGGAGAGGACAGAGGAAAGGAGGGTGAAAGGGTTGAGTAGCTCAGGACAGCGCAGAGGGAACTGGAGAGAGTTGGGAATGAGAGACGGGGAGGTAAGGTACGCCCTGACCCGCGGAGCAGAGAAGTATGGACCTTGTGACTCACGCAGGGGAGCCGCCTGGGAGTGCCGGGAAGTATTTAAAACCTCCAAGCGAAGTATTTAGATTAGGCTACTTACTTAAGTGAAAGTAATAATACAGCGTGAAAGACCGCATTACAAGTATTAAGCCCTGCATTTTAAAAAAAAAGTAGGTCTATTGTCAGCAAAATGTACTTATAGTAGCCTATCATTTGAAAGTAAAAGTAGGCCTACTCTTTAAAAAAGTATTACGCATTTGCTTTTGCCTATTAAACTATTGAATTTTGTTAATGTTGCCTAAGTAATATTTTAATGTTGCTGCTGATCGAGGTGGAGCTATTTATACACTGTTGGGTAATTTAATCAGTGGAAAAAAAGGCATAGGCCTATTTATAAGATCACGATGTTAACCACGCAAATTAATGAGCTGACAGATAAGCTACATGTACAAAAGCACAATATTTCTCTCTGAAATGTTGTGGGGTTGAAGCACATAGCATTACATGGGAATACTAAAGTACAATTACCTGACAACTGTACTTTAGTAAGTCTACTTACTTTCCACCTCTTTAAGTCAGAGCTGCACATATATCAAATTAAATGTGAAAATGAAACAAAGATTTACTCACAGATGGAGCTTTGTCCTCTAAATTTTCTGGATCATTCCTTCACCTACCTCATATAGTAAGTTTTTATTATTATCACTATCTTGTTGTTTGTTGTAATCGTCATGCATTTTTGTTTATGAGTCTTTGGTAGAGAGAAAATGGCTGATCAGCCCCAAAAACAAAGACGCCAGCAAGACTGATAAACTTGTGTTCCATCTTCTAAAAACACAAACAAAACGCAGAGTGATTTGAAAATGCTTTTATTTTGTCAAATTAAAAAAAACAGTGCAATTCTCACAATACAATGGAAACACTGGCTTATACTAATGGGAGGCAGAATAAAAAGGCACTAGAATCAGTTAGATCACTTTGTTTTAGAAATCCCTTTAAAATGTTCCACAGGGAAACAAGGACAGTGTGACAGTGTCCACTGTGCTTACCTGAGACAAAGAATCTGGGTGCACCAGATGAGCAAACACAAACGACCCATTCCTCAGTCAGTTCCCTTTAAAATTAAAACAAGAATTTTCTACACATCATGATTTGTCACAGTATGTACCAACCCATTTTGGTTCCAGTTACAGAATTACTTGAGTGAAATCTTCCATAGGCAGCGAATCATTGATTTCTGAAATCAGGAAACATTAAAGCAACATAGTAGGCTGACGTGGTAAAATCAGCTCAACAGTCTTTGGTAAAAGGTCAAGAAGAAAAACCATCAAAAGAAGAGAATAAATGTTTCCCTTTATTTTAGGTAGTGGTTCTACAGACCCCCATTTGATAAGATTTTGTCACAGGGTCACTCACCTGATAGAATTTTTGCTTTTAGATGTTTTATTACAGAAAGTGGATGAAACCCAAATAGTCATACTGACATACTGTCACTGTGTTACTTTTTGATTGGAATTATAGTGAAAATAAATTATTGCCCTTTTTGCTGGGGACCCGCTGGAGCCCCCTCAAGCTCCCAGAACCCATTTGAGGAACCACTGCTGCGAACAGTATCTATTAGTACAAAAATGAACCATAAAAAAAGAAATTTGTGCCCCAATTTATGCTTGTAATTTATGTCAGATTGTATTTGCCACAGTGGTTGGGTGTTGGATAAGTTAGGGTTTCCCTGGAGAATCTTAATGTGTTCAATTAATATTGTGCAATTTTCATGCATTGCTTGTCACAGCTAACTCCACATGTTAGATTAGGGAGGAAGAAGACAAACAAGTGCAATTTTAGACTTTAGCTTTAACTTTCCAAGCAAACCTTGTCAACAGCTAAGCTACATAGGTTATAAATCTAAACTTGCACTACCGAGTAGGGCTGCACGATATAAGAAAAAAAAAAACTGACATTGCTTTATCTTTTTTTTCCCCTGCGATATACATCCCACTTCTACCACACCTGGTTCAGCCACGCCTCCAGAAATCAGCTTGTATGCGACTCTGACACTAACACGAACAAATGGAGAGAGAACAGCTGGAGAGGTGTTTGGATAAATTAACACATTTTCATAATAAACTTTACAAATGGGCTCGTGTTGCAGTTGTGTTATTTACATGTCTATAATTTCTAACAATGTTCAAATATGCTTAATCTGCGTGAGGGTAGATAAACAGGCCTTATGGTGCGGCTGAGGCTGGTCAAACTGTCGAGCAACAAACAGATCTATCTACCGTAAAACTTAAATGAACAGCCCAGGCTGCCTATATTTGGGACCGGCATCTATAATTCCTTTCCCACAAAACTCATGTTTAGAAAAGATAGGAAATAGGCTACTATCAAATTGTTTATTTAAACCATGAATACTACTTGTGTAAAAATTAGGCTATTGAATAATATCAGTTATAAATCATTCATTTGATCTAGCTCAGAGAGACAGCACATCTAGGCCAATCTCAGTGAGAGAGAGACGGAGAGCCCTGTATCAAAGTAGCGTAGCATATCTTAGAAAGGCTCAACTTGGATTAATTTTTATGAAAAAACATTTACATTTGTTTGATCAGTGGACCCTTATGCACTAAAGAAATACAAATCAAGGAATTTGAATATATTCTGACTTTCTAACCGCCTCATATGGACTTTCTTTTTGTCTCTTGTTTACTATGCTGGTCAATCTAAAAGAATTATACTTTGGTGCTCATTGTTTCCACAAAATGAACGATTGAATTGTGGAGATTCTAACCAATCTAACTAGCATGGCTATATTGACATAAGTTTAAACACTTATACTTGTATAAGCAGCTTTGAACAAGCTCATGCAGGCAACATGATCTGTGACAGTCGTAGTGTTGCATACATGTTTACAGGCAGCTGATCTGGTGAAGGGGTGCACTTGATCAGTTTATCAAAGCACTAAAGCAGGCGGGGCTCATTTTCAGGTTGTTGTAGGTGATTAGTGGAGCCTGCTTTGGTTTTTTGAAAAATTGATGAAGTCCACCCCTGTGTTTGAATTAATTTGCCTTACTTCACTTCGCACGTCCTCCAATGTGATTATAGCACATGCACCCATCGCAATGTCAATATTGAAACGATATATCGTGTAGACCTACTCTTACAACTAATCATCAAGACACCCATTCCTCCCATCCCGAGATCACAGCTTCTACAGTTTGGGGATAGGGTTGGCTGCGACTGCAATGCTCTCGATGGCACACTCATCACTTCCCCGGCGGATTCGGAAGTAGCCATCCTCTCCCCAGCTAGAGCCCCAGCTGTTCTTGACAATCCAGTACTTCTCTCCGGTCATGTGACAGCGGCCATAACCCACCAACAGCACGGCATGGTTGGTCAGCTCGAAGGGATTGATGGTGTCTCCAAGACCTGTGTGGTGGTAGATGCCCTTCTTATAGTTCATGAAGTCGGGGTAGACCTGTGGACAGATAGGCACAATTAACTTTTCATTTTGTGTCAAATTCAAGCTATACCTATGCAGCAACAAGGTATACAGAGTTAAGGAGAAACACTTGTTGGGGTTGTTAGCTCTGTCTGTTAACTTAACTGTGGCTGGGGAAGTAAACCTGTTTTTCCAGAGAATTAGCAAATGGCTAAAGTAATTAATTCAATTAGATGGATTGACAAAGCAACCCGTTTAGAGATGCACAAAAGCAAAGAAGCTTTGCAATACAGAAGTATATCTTGGAGGGTTTCCCCTCAGTGTTTTTTAACCAAAGTGGGCCCTGACGCAATTACATCCACTAACATCAGAAAAATGAACACACTTTTGAAATAAAACACTGATCATCAAGCACACAAGTGGATGCATGAACTAGTTGCTAACTGTGTAACTGTGTAGAAAAAATAAATAAATAAAAGAATATTTCAATGTTATCTTTTCTTTGGTGTTAATCCAAAAATGTGAAAGCCTCAAAAAGGTCTTTTACAGGCTAAAATCATTTGCTTCTTTGATTTATCCTTACGATGCTCTTTAACAAGACAACAAGATGATGCAGTAAATTCAACTTTAACTTTGATAAAGTGGCCGAGTTAAACTTGATTTGGGAAAGAAACAGCGGCTGAGTTTGAGCTAAAATAAGGGAAGGATTAAACAATTTTTCAGCTGACAGTCCACTGATCTGCTGTGGTAGAGCAAAAATCCTGATCATTTAGTGAAAACATACTGCATTGTAGAGGAATAGCAGTTACGAAACAGTGAGTAGCTGTTGTACCTCTAAGGCCACTCCCATGGGTCCATTCTTGACCAGTTCCAACATCATGGCCACTTCACTGCAGCCGCCATAAAATCCCCCGACGTAGTAGTACTCCGCGGTGTAAACGCGGGCACAGTTTTGAGGAACGCCACACGGGGAGTCCTTCGCAACATATGGAAAGCACGACTCGTCCACAATGCCGAAGTCCTGTACATACTTCCCAATCAGGTATGGGAACCCACCATCACAACCTTTAAGAGGAGAGATGAATGTTAACAGGTATACCATTCAGAATTATCATTAAAAGAAATATTTTTGGGAGGTCATCTCGACTTCCTTACTGGGTGAAATCTGTTATACAGTCCAAGATGGAATAATTAAATGGAGGCCTTTTCCAGGACTCTTCAAAATAATTAGTGAAAATGCACTAATCAGGGCAATTAAAAACTGCTTGACTTTCTAAAGGCAGTTAGGATACACTTTCCAAAAAAAACACTTAAGCGCTACTCGGTCTGATTAGGGAGGAAGGCTGCCCAGAGATTTCTACATACAGCAGTGCTACACATGTCCATGATTATCCATGTGCATCATGTAAATGTTCTAACTGCGGCCCAGGTCATGGCTTCAGTATTCTGCATAAACTATTTTAATGTTGACTGAACTGATATGCACAGGAAACAGATGATTTTTTTTTAGAAATTTTGTAATAGTTTATTTACCTTGGGAATATTCAGAACAGGAGACCACTTGCTGTGGGCTGAAGACGGGCGCCTGGCTGTTGTTGGTGAGGATTCGAACGCGAGCTTCCAGCATTCCCATGGTGGCAAAGGAGTAGCAGCTTCCACATGACGCTGAAACACAACATCAGAGATTTATACTAATGTTAAATCTGAGTTAAAACAACAGCACTGGAATAAAGCCTAAAAAAAACAATGGAAACAACTTATGATGCGATACAGCGACATCACTTATAGCGGTGCCCCTGCGCAGTCTGATATAACACCCCTGAAATTTAATTTCAGGGGTGTTAAAAAAGCACATTTGTTTAAGAATACATTACATTAGTCAGTATTTAAGTTTCTGCCCAAGTGTACTTATCTGCATTAGTTGTAATGCATAATAATGGAGCAGAGACAGACACTCTGATTAAAGTCAGTGGTTGCCATCCGTAGATGTTCTTAATAAAAATGTTCTGCAGAAAAACAAATTAGGTCAGAGGACACAGGCTGCAGGAGTCTGCAGGAGTCTGCAGGGCGGTTTTATTGCAATAATGATTCAAGTCAGGGCGACACGAAGAACCATTTTTATTTCGGACCTTAAGTCTCTTAAGACTAATAAGGAGTAAAAACCATTCATTTTAATCAAAGATATATGCTGCTGGGAAGCGTTTGCGTTCATGTTATTTTCTAAAATATTATGTAATCAGCTTCTGAGACAATTCTGGAGAGAATGTGATGACAAAGATTTGCCATGTTTTACCTACAAGACACAAAGGTTTGAGATCTCAGGACTCATGACAGAGGTCAAGTTTGTTACAAGGCCAGTTGCATGTGATGTTAAGAACCAGCCATGTTCCTATATAAGACCAGCCAGAACAATTTCTCCTCAATCCAACCAATTTTTGTGAACTGAACCTACAAAACCCACCTGACTTGTACCATTGAGTCAGAATAAGCTCCACAGCACTGTACAGTGGCTTAGAGGGCTTCTGTTGAAACACTCCAGCCCTCTCCAGATCCTTCAACCCAGTCCTACAGAGGCCCTCTCAGACACTCAAAATACTCAGCACGCATAATGTCTCCACTCACACACTGGACTGTGCAGAAACACAGGAGGAGAGCAGAGAGCGGACCCAGGCCAGCATGGCAAAGTGGCTGGCGAGCTTCTGTTCAGTGTTTGCCCTTACCAATAGCTGCTGAAGTGTAAAGGTTTAATTCCTGTTGTTTGCAACTTTGTGTTTAAATTTCTAACAGTATGTGCACAGGTACGATTTAGTTATATCTCCATCCTTTTAAAAGAGGATTTTTTGGATGTTAACTAACAAACTTTGCATGTCAGAACTCAGAAATTTCAAGGTTTCTGCAGCACGTTAATTGAATATCACCTTGGTTTCGCACAGGGCTGACAAAGTTAACTCCGTCAACGTTTCTCCAGTCCCAGTGCTCAGGTAGAGCTGCTGCCATCTTGGCTACATCAGCTTGCACGGGCATAGGGCGCACACGGCTAAAGTAAAAATAAACAGTCACATTTTAATCACAGGGGCATTTTATGTAAGGCATTTTGCATTGACAAACACAGATTTGCAGAAAATAACTATGGAAATTAAATGCACATACATTCACCTTAAGTAACATCTGTTATCTGATTCACTTCAAGCACATGTTCATTGTACTGGCCTCACTTCTATTGTTGGTACAGGGTGTGTTTATTTTGCACAGAATGATTGCCTGTCACACACATTCCATTAAAAGTAATAGAGGGGCTGCATTATACTTTCTGATATTGAAAACAACACAGTTAAATACTCACATGGGGATACGGGAGGCGGGCCCCCCTGCTCGGTAGTGCAGCTCCTGCAGAGTGTATGTCTCATGCTCTGGGTAGTGGACAGCTTTCCAGGATTTCTGAACCGAGTTGATGGAATCAATGAAGTCCAGATTGTGTTTGTAAGGCTTCTGGAGCAGCCTGTAGGGTGAATAATGTCACATGTGATGTTTTTCATTTTATTTGTTTTTAAGGGGGGGGGCTCATCTGCCCCATATACAGAAGAAAAAAGAAAAAAAAAGGACAAAGCAAGCAATTGTTGAATCACATTATGTTATTAAATTACATAGTAGCACTGTAATAAAAAATGACCTTTGTTGGGGACCCAGTAGCTGAATGGTTAAGGTGCATACGACAACTCTGCAATGACCTTTGTTGCATGATGTTCCCTTCTTTCGCCCCTCATTTCCTGTCTGCTTCTACAATATCAACTGTCCAATAAAAGGTGACATGCCCAAAAAAAGAGAAAGGAAAACTATCTTTGTGAAGTTTTTTTTTTTTTTTTTTTTT